>PVKA01026568.1:0-31545 GCA_004027165.1 Ctenomys sociabilis | reverse complement strand
CAAATAAACCAATACAAGGAAAAAGAATGTGTGCTTTTCCTCTTTAAATTTTCAGATGATATAATTCTCCAGCATGGCAGATACCCATGCTGGAACTGCACATGGGGGAAGGAGGGCCAATAATTAACATATGACAGAGCAATGGGAGTGTTGGAGAGATTGATCCAGAGCCTAAGAAAGCAGATCTTGAAGTAGTTTTTTAAATTAGAAATAATACCTCATGATTGTATTGAACTCTCCACTAATTTGAGCCACAAGCCTCCCTTAGATATAGATAGACTAGATAATAAAACTTTCAAGAAGCCAATGAAAAATCTTTGGTTTACAGAGATTAAAAGATTTGTTCAAGTTGTTGAACAAATCAATATAAAAGCCTGAAACGAATTTGAGGACTCTTTACCTAATGTGTTATTATTTTTTTTTTGCTTCTACCATGAATCACATAAAACAGGCACAACTTGCTTGTGAATTTCAGGCATAGTACTTGACCTGGGTTTCAAACTCAATACCAGGAGCTCTTCAGGCAAGTTACTTAGATACTGAAGCATTCACTGGGCTACTGGTGTACTCAAATGCTTTTGTCAGTAGATGTGGGCTACTTCTCATTGTAACCTATGTATGGCTTGAGTAAAAGATTTCTATGACAAGTGAAGAGAATCAAAGCAATGGAAATTTAAAAGAAATGAAAGGATAGAGTCTAAACATTGCCTGAAATGCTCTTGAGAATGTTATTTATGATATGGAATATAAAAGCCTATAGCAAACAACAGAATGAAGAATAGATTCTAAGACTTTATAACACATTAAAAATCTCAGGCTAAAAGCAAAAGAATCCTCTAAGGAATTTGTTTAAAGACCTGGACCAACACTTCTTGTGAAGTTTTTTTGTTTGTTTTTTGTTTTGTTTTGTTTTTTTAATGTATTTGGTCCAGAATCTCACTACTCAGCTCAGACTCATAGTGATCCTCCTTTTTTCAGCCCCATCCCCCACCTCCCACCCCCAGTGCTGGGATTTCAGGCATGTGCCACCACACCCTTCTCCATGACTGGCTCAGCTCCATGGGGCTGGAGCAGCTGGTGGGCCAGGCTGGGAACCGTAGGTCATTGCGTTGGTCTAAGCAGGCTCTAAGTCCGCTGAGCTATCTTGCCTGTCCTGGGATTTGATAAAGAGCAAAGTTCTTTTGAGAGCTTCTGAAACCTGGTGATTATTATTTGTGTATTACTGTTCAGAAGATAAGAATAGACCAGGAATCTGCCAAAGTTGATCACTAGTTAAACTCTTTCTGCCTTCATTAATATTTGTCCACAATTGCCTAATGTTCTCATCAATGGGAGGGCTCAAGGATTTCTGTACTGTTATGTAGACTGTTGGAGGTACATAGGAAATTTCATTTAGTTCCTCTCAGAGGTACGCCGACAGGCTGTCCTGATTGTTTTTGCCTGTCTAACTTCATAATCTCTGTCTTTCTACAACTGGAAGAAAAAGGTTACCAGATGCTGTTGTCTGATTTTTCAAAACCAGACAACCATATGCAAAGTAGGAAATATGCAGGTTTTGTCCATGTGCCTTCAATCTAGCCCATGTTCTAAAATCTTCACTCATCCCCCATCGTTGTAATTGGCCAGTTCTGTGTGAGAGTTCTTCATAGTAGGAGAAATCAATTAGTTCAACAGGAGGATATCATGAGCATTTGAAATATTCTGCATTTACTCAGTAGTCGTGAATGACATAAAAGGTGTGCTATGATCTTTTCTTCATTTTGCTTTTCTGGTTTCTAAATCTACATCATTAAGCCTATTTTTGTATACCTGCCAAGCATCTTGTGCTCTCCTACTGGTTAGGTAACCACAATATTTTCACTCAAAACCTGAAATACATTTGCTTAAACTCATGATAAGGTAACTTACCTGGAGTAAGTATCCCAGCCTATTTCTTTCAAAGAAGTGTACTGTTTAATTCTTTTGGGTCCCCAATCCCAGATTCCCAGATTTTAGCATAAGTGGTAAGTTCATAGCAGAGTTTTCGGTTCCATGTTACTATCTAAGTTCTTCTTAAATTACTCTAGCAGGAAGTTCTTCATTGTAGCTACTCATGAAGCCATTTTTGACTGTTACAGGAACAACAGCAAAAGTTACTCCAATTCTTGTTTCCACATGTAAGTTATTTCCAATTGCTAATAAGCTAGCTTTAGCTATATTTTGGTTTATTAAATACTTAAATGATTTCCATTAAAGCTCTTGGCCACACTGTTAATTTTTGGGGGGGCCTGCTCAGCCCATCTTAAATGCATGTGGCATGGAGAATCAAACCTAGGTCCCCTGAGTCTGCCTGAGTTTGCCTAAGCAAGCACTTTAGATTGTTGAGCTATCTCACTGGACCAACATTGTTAATTATTATTATTATTTTTGGGTTTTTTTTTTTTGCACAACTCGGGATTAAACTCAGGCCCTTGTGCTTGCTAGGAAAGAGCTTATTCTACTGAGTTATCTCCCTGGCCCCAACAGTGTTAATTATTAATCACCTTCACCATTGCCTTGTCAAGAGTTTGAGGAAATTGCGCAGAAGTTCAATGGTAATCTAAGACAGCAGCATCTTGTGAGAAAGCTTTAATCCAGCAATGTTCTTCAAAGTTTGTGATCAGTGAAGCCTCTTTCACTTGCCATGTTTGTAATATCTGTAATCTGTTGGAAGTCAGAACAATTTATTTTGCAGTTTTTCATTCCTTTTGGCTGCCAGTCCCTGTTGGATTAAGATGACAGAGAACAAAAGACTTAATCTCAAAAACCATTAGGTATAATGTTGCAAGAGTCAAAGTGGTTCTTTTTTCCCCTCTTCTTTTTTTTTGCTTTTAGTTACACACACACACATGCACACACACACACACACACACACAGACCACCACCACCACCACACATCAACATGATTTTATAATGAGTGAAAAAAGCAGGTGACACCTCATTGTTCTATGGCGGGAAAATCACTACAACTATTAGCGAGAAAATAAATATGGACTATGGATCTTCAGTTTTTGAAATCTGTCCAAGAAGAGTTAGCAAGAGAGTGATATGTACCATTCTAATGATGCTAATTAGTCCTCATTTTGGAATTTCAGTTCCCTTAGGATGACTCTAACATTTATTTTCCACCAGGGTTGTCTGCTGAGGCTTATATAACTTGAGTGACTGCAAGTGATGAGAACAGCTCCTTGCAGACTTCGCTATTTTACTGTTATAAATGGGTGTTTTTGAGAAGCAATAAGCACCTATTCTAGATCTAAGTTGAGATAATGTGATAAAGTGTGTTTAAGCATAAACACAGAGTTTTTCTCCAAGGTACATATAACTGAAAAGAGTTCATGAAGTAGTTTTCTGTAAAGAGGATTACACAGCCTAAAATGAAGGGAAGACAGGCATCTTTTTGCCTAGTTTATACAATAGAATTTGCATCTTTAGCAGATCGGAAGAGGACAAGCTAGTGCACCAGAGACCCTGTAATTTACTGTAGTCGCCTTTAATGAGGCTACTGAGAGACTGGGAATGGGTGCAAAAAAACAGAAAAAAAAAGTGAAAGTCACTCTGTAATAGAAAACAGAGGTTTCTAAATGTAATTTGGGAAGACAGAGAAAGGCATAGTAAAAATTAGCATAACAACCATGTCTACAGAAACATTCTTTACTCCTAAGCTTTCATTAAATCAAGTACTAAGTAGCAATTACTGAAACACAATAGGCACATTCAGACTCCAACAACCTTTAACCTTTTTGGTTTTTATAAACTATTTGTCCCTGTTCACATGATGTCCCAGTGTCATGAGGTGACGGCTGTACTATAGGCTTCAATGTCATGTGGACAACTCCAGTATTCCCTGAATGGCTCAATTATGCTGAGGTAATTTAAAACATTTCTATTGAGGGATCCAGCATCCTATGTGTCTTTAAACGGATTCTTGGGTCATAAAAAGCATGAACTCATCCAGGGTACAGATTGCCATAAAGGAAGGAACATTCAATATTTCCCAGCTTAGAACTATTAAATAAGAAGCCCATAGCCAAGACCATGTACACAACAAAACCAAAGCTGCAATGTTTAATACAGCACAGGGTTCAGAAAGACCTGCACCAAGAAGCTAAAAATCAGTACAGCTGAATCAACCGCCACGCTGATGTTTTTATATCCTGGTGAGCTGTGCGATATTGATAAGTGTGTCATTATTTCAAGTGATTCCTAACGTGGCTCATTGTCATATCATGCTGGTCCATTATTATGTTCGTATTTGACCAATTTTAAAAATGAGTATTAGACTTAAAAATGACTTGCTGCAGAGAAAGCTTGACATTAGTGGTGTTTCTAGGAGGTTAAGCAAATGACAAGCTGGAGTACTGGAGAGGAAAGTGTCTCTCAGCAGGTCACGGATGAAACTGTTTGCCGTTCCTTCCCAGTGGTGGTTTTATCAAATGGAATCATCTGCATGCTTTCCCTGGAAGCTGGCAGTGAGGAGCACAGGGGAAAATCATTCACAGGTGTTTTTAGAGCCGTTCAGTTCTGGAAAAGGGGCCTTGTGAGAAAGTGGCGCATCAGTGCCCATCTGTCGTGTTACTTATGGTCTCTTTCCTAGACCACTTATGGTGGTTTGGAAACATCTGTTTGCCAATATCTGCATTTGGACAAAATGATTTTCCAGTGGCTAGCCCAATGGAGAACACAATCAGAATGATTCGGCTTTGAGAAGAGTTGCATCTAGGACATATCTTTGTAGGAGTTATAATGAATATTTACTTAAGATAATAGAGTGGCATTACATATGTCCTAATTGACAGTTAACATATTTCTTTGTCATATAGGGTTAATGGGGGATTACAAACAAGGAGTCCCACTGTTTAATCATAAATAATGACTAAGGCTTACTGCGATGCCTTTTGCACTTAAACCCTGGCAGCATTTTCTCCACATAGCCCTTCCCTTCTGCATAAGCACGGCAGACTGTTGTTTGGTAGTTCTTTTCTTATAAAGGCTAGCTTTCATGATGCTATTTCTGGACTATTGGACTATATTGCATTATTTTGCTGAATTCATTCACCTACAATATCTAAATGGAAATGTAATACCCATCTCTGATAAAACTAAACAAAAAAGGGGGATATAAATGAAGGACCATTTTGTTGTGAAAAAACATATATATATATATATATATATATATTAGTTAGGATAGATACACAGCTACTTTCTCTTAATTCAATGAAAAAAAAAGATTTGTACTAATAGTGTTTGTATAGGATATCATGTCTGCATCTTGTGCTATGAATAACTCTACAAAGACAGCAATATGCAGTGTGTTAGTTATTATAACTGTCCTACTAACCTGTTTTGAAACTGTCTCATTGCTATTTATTTCCCAATAAAATTAAGTTGAAAAAACATTGTATGACAGCTTTTGATGGAACTATAAAAGACTTACTTAAATCAACATTCTGAATTAAGATTTCCTGCATTCTATTTGTATTTATCCTCTATCCCCAGGACAATGGTTCCTTATCTATCTATCTATCTATCTATCTATCTATCTATCTATCTATCTATCTAATCCAATATAATTTAAGTAAGCTAAGCAAGCCTCTCCTGAGCAATTATCTAAATACATAATATTGTATCTGTGGTAACACAGAGCAAGAGAAGTGAAGTAAGATATATGAAGGTTTAAAATTCAATATATGACAAAGCCCTTCAGAGATCCATCCAAACTACAAAGAATGAAGTAAAACCACAATTAATTTCCTAAGATCTATGCACTCATCTGCGTGTTGCTGTATGTATGCCTATGTACTCATGTGACCAGTATTTTCTTGGATGATAAGATCAACACAGAATAAGATACAACTAGAGGGGTACAACTTTATGTCCAGATGGGTACAGGAAGTAGAGCTCTCTCTTCTCAGAGCTTCTTCTAGTGCCCTTGAAATCATGTTTAAGGTCATGCTGATAGTTCTCCCTGAACTTGTAACTGATGTCAATTTTGCCAGAGAAGTTCTTTAGGTAAGGAATCTTACCCCATTTGTACCTGTTTTTGTTTTTATTGGGCACTGACAATCATCTGGCATAATCATAATCATCTAAGAAAAATTATTATTATTATTATTATTATTATGAAATTTTCAAAGACTCAGTTACACATACACATACAAGTGACCCCCTCCCATATCACCCTCTTTTTTGTTGTTTCCAGCATATAGGCAAAATTATCTGTTCCAAATACTAATTCTTTCTTACGTGGTCACCCTCTCTATCTGTTCTCTGCTACTGTTGATTTGTTGAAGGCATTGGCTTGCTTTTCCTGTTTCTTCTAATCTACCCTTACTGACTGAGTCCGTAAGACAACTAACATGTTATTTTACATATTTATGTCTTCTTTAATTGTTTGAGATTAATATGCATGTACCACCATCTCTAAATTAAATTTCAGCAAGACAGAAGTCTTACATCACTTCTGCTGCCTTTCTTTTTTTTTAAATTGTCTTAACAAATATTTGTTGAACCTAAATGATGGCATTCAACATGGAGAATGGGTAGAAGTTTGTCACACATTTCAGTTCTATTCTACTCTTCTGACTTCCCCTTTTATCTTGTGGTCCCTTTCCTTTGGCAAGAGATTTTTTTTTCCTGTTCCCCATTATATGTCTTTTATTTTGCTCTTTACTTAAAGTTTGGGTTTCTCATGTAAGAAAAACTGTGTGCTATTTAAGCTTGTGTGTTTGCTTTCTACTCAAGTACCCATTGTGTTAGATGGTATTTTCTGGTTCAAATGGCTGTCTGTGTGAAATACCAACTTTTTTTTTTTTTTTTTTTTTTTTTTGCAGAACCAGGGATTGAACTCAGGCCCTTGCACTTGCCAGGGAAGTGCTTATTCCACTGAACCATCTCCCTGGCCATGTATTTGATGCATTTTACTTATCACCATTGTCTCTCAGTCCATCTGTTCTCCAAGCAATGGCTCAAATTTATCCTTCTTATGGCAGAAGGACATGTCGTTGTGTACAAATATCACATTCTCTTACCCGTTACTCTACTGATGGATATGTAAACTTCCTTCCATATTTAGTTATTAGGAGTTATGCTTACATACACATGAAAACGCATGTATCCCTATAATATGAGGTCTTCATATCCTTTAGGAAGACACTTAGAAGATGAATAGTTGAGTCAAATGAAATTTCTTATTTTCAGTTTTTCAGGAATCCCATAGTGGTATGAGTTTGTATTCCCTCCAGCAAAGCAGAAGTGTTCCTTTTTCCTTGCAGAGTCAGCAGCATGTATTATTATTTGATTTCATGATGAAACCTGCCCTGATCTTTACAAAAATAAGTTGGACTCTCAAGAGTTGTTTCAATTTTATATCTGCAGTGCCCAGAGATGCTGCACATTTTTATACCTATGGGCCATTTGTGCTTCTTCTGGTAAGTGTCATTCATTTCTATTGTCCATATTTTAATTTTATTTCAGGAGTCTAACTTTGCTTTGTTTTCTGTATATTCTAGAAATGAAGGCTTTATCCCAGAATTAGCTGGGGAATATGTTTTCCAATTTTATAGCCCATTTCTTTGCATTGTTTGTGGTTTTCTTTGCTACATACCAGATTTCCAATTTGATATATGCCCACTTATTGATTCTTCCTGTGATTTATTAGTTTGTTTTGTAAAAATTGAAGTTCTGATCAGAAATCCCTTTCTTATGCCAATATCTTCAAGAATTTCACTAATTTTATTTTCCAGCCATTATTTATGTTTTAATGATCCATTTTGATGCTAGTTAAGCACAAACTGAGAGATACAGGTCTAGATTAAATTGTCTTCAGGTGTACAGCTGGTTTTCCTAGTATTTGAAGAGGATTGTGTTAGCTACTTATCTCTCTCGTTGGAACAAAATATGTGACTCTCAAAATTAAGGAGGAAAAGGTTTATTTAGCTCTCAGTTGTGGAGGTCTCGTTCCATAGACAGCAGGCTCTGAGGGTAGCACAAGGCAGAGGGCAGAAGTTGATGGCGGCAAAAACAGCAAAAGAAAGAGGGCGGAGGATGAGCCGACCTTGCCTCCTCCTGCACACCACATGCAGGCTACCCGACCCAGGACAGGTGCCGCATTCTCACCATAATCCCGGCATTGGACTTCAGGTCAGTCAATCACAGACGCTGGAAGCCCACCCCATGACTCCAGGACGCTGTGGGTGGACATTTAGACACAAATCCCCACAATGGTATTGTTCCTCCAGAATGTTTTGGAATCCTTTCTCAAAGATTAGATGGCTGAATGTACTTGGATTTCAGTCTGTACAATATTCTGTTCCATGGGTGCATCTTTTTTTTTTTGCAGTACTATATTCCTTTTATCATCTTAGCTTTGCAATGTAACCTAAAGTCTTGCATTGTGATGGTGCCTGCTTTGTGCTTGTTGCCCTGAATTGCTTTTGTTCTTCTAGTTCAATATGAATTTTTATTTTAGTACTCTTTTTTTGTAGTTCTGTGGGAAGAGCTGTTATTATTTTGATTGATATCACTTTAAATCTATATAACGTAAGCCCAAGAGCCACATGCCATGTTGGCCCTGGCCCTGGCTACACTGAGCCGGCACACTCCTGTAATCCCAGCACTGGGAAAGCTGAAAACAGGAGGATCACTACAAGTCCAAGCTGTGCATTGAGACCCTGTACCAAATACATTAAAAAACAAACGAAGAATTGAGGAATAGACTTTGATTCCATCATTTTTCTAAGAACAATTTTTTATGAAATTGTTATTGAGACACCATACTGTGCTGTGAATAATACTAAAGATCTTTTGTATTTCTGTGTGCTTTCAAGAGACAGAAGTAGTATGATAAATACCTCGTGACTGAGATAGAATTCTTACTTAATCATGTAAATTGTATGTGCATTTTGTTTTTCACTCCAAATCTCTTCCACATTCAAAGGTAAAAGATAGTTTTATGCTCAAGTTAACTCATTGTATACATACAAAACTTTCAAAGTCACACAACCAGCACTACCATCCCTGATCTGATGGCCAAGAACAAATTCTTATAGGATATCAATGGTCACATTATTGTGTTGTAAAGCCACTGTGAATAAATGATCTGTTAAGCCACTAACTCTTAATACAGATAGATGGTATGTTTGTCATGGTTTTCCAGGGACACTGCATTAAGAAAATGTGTGTGTGTGTGTGTGTGTGTGTGTGTGTGTGTGTAAAATGAGTCTATGAATTATATGAACATAATATAAAATAGAGCATGTAGAAGATACAGCACAAATATACCATTTATTTCTATTTCATTTCTTTATAGGGATACTTATTTGTTTTGTTATGTGACGCTTCTTTTCTTAATATTGAAAGTCCCCAGTCATGTTCACAGTACTTCTCCGAAATCTTATAATGTTTGGAGCTTTATCTGACACCTTAAAGTTCAAGTACAACACCAAAGCTCTTGCATTGCAATTGTCCTACACTCTACCGTTCTCATTTTTCCTCTATCTCCCTAGGGACAGTGGGACTTGTCCCCAGTTTTTGTCTCAGTGTCCAAAGGAGAATGTACTTGGGCCTTCTTCAGCCACAGCCTTTCTAGTGTATGCCTTGCTCGCAGCTGTAGACAAGAACCTGAACAACTGCATTGCTGTGGCCTGAGTGATGCTGGACTAAGATGGTGATGGACTACACTGGATCCAAAGTACAACTTAAGGAGAAAAAAAAGTAAGAAAGAAACACTTCTTCCAGGGTTACTCTTGACTTTCAAATGCATTTTATTACAGTAGAATTTGAAATAAAAGTCAGTAGTCCTTAACATACGGAAATAGCACCCGTGGCATTTCCAGGATGGATTGCAGTGTGCTCCGGTGGTGCCACAAAAGGTCTGCTCCTGCTCACAGCACAGCCTCTGATCTGTAACAGTGAACCTCATTACTCACCTGGGCCTCTCAGGGTGGCTGCTGTGTACCAGCCCATGAACTCCCTACCCAGGATACTGGAGAGAAGCTGAGGATGTGAAAACATTTACCCTTTGAGCTGTCTGGCGAGAATATCAGACTTGATTATGACAAAGATGGGGTGATCAGAATGACACAGGGATCTGGAACAGACTTTGAGTTCTTCCTTAAGCTACATGCAAAATAAAGAACATGTATAAAACTTACTTTAATAAGCTTAAATAACAATTGACCATTACATAAGAATAACCTTTAGTAACTAGGTTTATTCTGAAATTCAGCTTTTAATGTTGTTGATATATCAACTTGTTACCTTCAATTTAAAATAGGAAGAAAAATGAAGAGGAACTTAATACATATTTCATATCCAAAACATAGATAGTTTGGTGATTTTTCCATATATAAATTTGTAATAAAGGCTGCAAAGTGTGTATTTGTGTTACTCTCTTCGGACATTTAAGTTTTGTGAAGTCAAAGCTGTGCTTGAGAATACAAAACTAGTGAAGATATAGAATTCAAATGTGATTATTTCTGTATTTGAGCCCACACACATTTCAGCTGTAACACTTTTGATCACTTTTGATGCTCAAGAGTATTCATGACATGTATTTTATGAATGAGACATGTTAACTGTCTTATGAGGAGGGAGTTCAGGGAAAAACAAATTCAGTGTGTTGACATTGTTCTTCACACCTGGCTGCAAATGCAAAAAAAGCATAGAGAAATTCCAGTTTCTCCTTCCAAATCCAGAATGATTAGAACCGAGAAACCTCTGAGAAAATGTAAAAAAAAAATCATAGATATAGTGATGCACAAAATAGATTATGTGAGTTGGAAAAGGAGTTTGTATATGGATAATGTCTTTGAACTTTCTTTTTCTGGGAAAAGCAGACCAACATTTGTGTGAAGGGTGAGATTTAATTCCAATGAATGCTTTCCTGGTTCTACCGGTAAAAGCAAGTAATGCAGAAGTGGCATAGTGCATAACAGCACATATTCAGAAACCATTTTTGAAAGAAAATCTCACACTTGGATTGGAAACGTGAATTAAATTAGTTCATAGGAAGCATTTTCATCCTCTGTATATAAAGAGAACAAATGAAATAAAATAGGGCCAGAAGAAAAAATATAAAATTAAAGTAGCTAAAAATTGAGATCTTTTTTTAGCACTAAAAAAAATTTCTAAAGTTCAATGCAAGCCAACACCAGAACACCAATAAAAGTCACTTGTGATGTACAGAACTGGTCATTTCCTCTTCTACATTACTTTGAAATTCACCCATGTACATTAGCAGAGTTCAGAAGCTATTCTCACATTTAAAAAAAAAAATTTAGCCTTTTTTTTTCTTAAATTCATTTATTTATTACAATGTCTCGCTACACATCACGGATTCTTTTTTTGCAGGGGTGGGGGGGTGAGCTCAGCCCGCCCTGGAGGAGGGGCTGGCATGGCATGTGGTGCTGGGGTTCGAACCGCGGTCCCTGAGAGGCGCTTTAGACCGCTGAGCTATCTTGCCAGCCCAAAATTTAGCTTTATGTAACTGCCTGTCCAAGATTATTTTATCAGCAGTAGTCTTTTCCACATATCAGAATTTGCTTATAAACTTATGCATTTCCTAAACTACTGACCTTTGTGTGAGACAGTCTGATAGAGAGCTCCAGAATCTTTCAAGGAACCATCCCTGATTATTGAGATTTGGGTCTGCAAGGTCTCACACAGATCCATGGGTTATAGCCTCACTGCTAGTTTGACATTTTGGAGGTGGAGAAACCTTAGAAGGTGTGGTTTACTAGGTGGAAGTTGGGTCGTTCAGGGTACACACTTGAGGATTCTGGGTCCAGCACCTTCCTGTCTTTCTGTCTGCTCCCTGGCTGCTGACAGATGAGTTATTACCACCCCCATTAGTCTACCACGATGAGTTGCTGTACGATGCCAAATGCATCATGCTCAAGTGATGGCCTGAAATCTCTGTCAACATAAGCCAAAATCCTCGGACTTGCTCAGTTGATTAATTCAGTTATTTTGTCACAGTGATGGAGAGCTGATCAACACAGTGTTGATTCTAGGACACATGAATATGTTAGAGCCACTTGGTCTCCTCGCTGGTTCTAGCTCTATTATTTCTGAAATGCTTCAATCATACATACATGTATGTAGCATATATTACATATATGTGCATAGGCTACACACATACTGCATATATATATTACATATATATGTGTATGCTACATATATGCTGTATATATATTACATATATATATATATATATATATATATATATATATATATATATATATATATATATATATATGGCCCAGGTTTAGCCTTATCTGTATATGCCCACTATGAACTGGAAAGTTTTGGGAAACTTTTCGATAAATTTATGGGAAAGGTCATCCCAGTCCTAGGCACTCCCCATGCCATGATCTGAGCATGCTCACTGTGTGCAAAGAAAACTACTGCATAGTCTAAGGTGGACATCCAGCATACAGAATAACGTAAGTGCAAGGAGGATAAGGTCAGCTCTAATTCAGTGTGGGGCTTACAGCAATGATAATAGTGCATCTACTTGGATACAGTCTTGGAGATGGATATATATATATATATATATATATATATATATATATAAATCTTTGAAAGAAAGTAAATGTCATGTTCGGATTGGAAAGATGATTTAAATTACTTCATAAGAAGTACTTTCATCATCTGTATATAAAGAGAATAAAGGGCATAAAATATTTTATTTATAAAATAAATACATGTATATATTTCATTTTAAAACATCAAATATATTACATATTGTGTTATCCATTTAAACTTTATTTTCAAATATATTTAAAATAGGGGCCAGTGAGAGAGCTCAGTAGCTTAAGCACCTGCCTGCCAAGAACAAAGTCTTGAGTTCTGTCCCTAGTACTGAAAGAAAAGTTAAAATTTAGTATTTTCATTATTTATCATTTATAATATATTTTAACTATCATATATGTATATATGTATATATACATATAATTTAACTCACGCTCTGTGGAAGTATTTATTTCATTGTTATCACAGCAAGCAAATTGAACTCAGAGTTATTTCTCTTACCCTGGAGCAAAACCAGGCCTCTGTCCATCTAATTTATTCTTATTTTATTTTATTTTATTTTTTTGGCAGAATCAGTGACTGACCTCAGGCCCTTGTGCTTGCTAGGGAAACACTTATGCTACTGAGTCATTTCTCTGACCCCTCTAATTTAAAAAGAATAATTTTGTGTGGTGTAAATTTTCATCATTTTCAGCATTCATAAATATTTCTAAGAAAGTCTGCATGTCTTAGTTATTTTGTTGTAACTGCAACAAAATACCTAAGACCGACCAAAGGCAAGATTTGTTTCACCTCAGAGTTTTGGAGTGTTCAACAAACAGCCAGCTGTCTCCATGGTTTCTTTCATGGAGGCAATTCTCAAGATCAGGGTGATGCAGCAGAGAAAGATGTTCACTTCCAGGCTGCAGATAACAAAAATAGAGTCCAATCCCCTTCAAATCCATACTCCCCAAAATCCTAAACTCCAACTAAAGAGTCACTTTTTGTAGTCTCTAGTACATCTCAAATGCCCAGAGGGACAATAAACCTGTAACATACAGGAAGATATGTAATACCCAAATTATAGCACTGCTGAGACTAGAACCGTGCTCTTGATTTGCTTAACTAGAAATCTGGTTGTTTTTAACTTACATTTGGGGGTAAAATTAGCTCACAATAAGTAACCACAGCAGCGTGACATCTGTCAATAACTGGGAGGACTGGTAGTAGGGTGCCAGAGAGTAACCTCCCCTGATTCCTTTAGAATGTAACTTTGCTGCAAGTCTCACTAAATCATAATTAATGCTGCAATAGTGAGATTTAACAAGTGCTCTGGGGTAGCATTTTAACAGTGAAGTAGCTAATTAAAAATGGAATTTTCTAACACATCTACTAACAACTTGAAACTCTCTACTAGTAGATATATCCATTTTTGCATGCAGCAGTTGTTACATAATAAAATTATTTTCAGTCATTTGCTGATATTTTAAGACTTTCATTACAGTTAAATAATGTTCCTAAGACAAAATTTTTCTTCCTTCAAAATGACAAGAAAGGACATTTATGCTTTTGATAAATGTTACTTGATGACACTTGGAAGCTTAAATTGACTGGGGATATAAAATGCTTATAAAATTCAAACAGTTAAGCAACTTTCTGCCAGTGACTGATACTCTTGCTTATGGAGAAAGGCTCTAAGTTTTTAATGATGTTAAAATACAAAAAAACAGTTTTTTTCTCAGAAAAAAAATTACTGATTCTGTGTTCTACATACCAAAAATCACTATACTGAAAGTCTCTTGTGAGTGTGACTGTGTAGATGTGTGTGTGTGTGTGTGTATTTATTTTTACTACATTTCTAATATTTACAGGCAGAGATTTAACATGGTCTGTCTCTGTGGGAAAAATATCTAATTTACAAAGGCTTATTGTTCATAAAACTGTGTTATAAATAAATGACAGATTATTTACCTTGCAACAATTTAGTCAGGCATTCAGAGCTATCCAAAATCCCAAGTGAATAAAGAAAAAGTTGATATAGGGATACAATGTACAGGGTAGGCATGTTGTATACATAGAGAAATTGTCTTCTGTTAATTCCAGTTTGTTTGTGTGAAATGTACTTTTTCTTAAGGATAACTATTTGTTTACCAAGTTTGTATCCTATACTTAATCCTGGTTGAGGTATGCTAAATACTCATTTTATTTAAATATTATAAAAGCTTTGCTCTCATATATATATATATATATATATATATATATATATATATATATATGAGATATACGTATATGTGTGTGTGTGTGTTCCAATTTTTTGGGTAAAGACTCTAATATTCAAACAGGCTAAGCATTTATCCAAGGTCAAAACCACCTAGTTCAAGGGGGTGACAGCGAATGACAGGCAGAGAAATTTATGGCTGCATGGCCAGCCTACAATTCGCTTCACAGTTCATTGATTTCACTTCTTTCTATTAGCATAATTTTTCCAGACTGTGGTTGTGCTTCTACAAGGAGAAGCCAAAAGAAGAAGAGTTAAGAAAAAAGCAACCTGACATTTTTAAATCCACTCTGGCTTCTGGAGATTGTTGCCTCTTATCGCTCCATCCTGTCAACAACAGACCTTCTCAAGTTGCTGTCTGTCCTCTCTGAGCTCAGTTTCCTGTTGTGCCTTCTTGCACCCTTCAGAATAGTTTCCAAGCTCACAACCTTCACCGTAGACCTGACACATCTGTTTTTATGACACTTTTAACAAGCTACGCTTTATCAGTAATCAAAGTAGTAATTGTAGTGAATTAATTTGCAATTCATGAAAAAGCATTAAAGTCCTTCTCATTGAAACAAATAAATAACAATGGAGTTCCTAACATTACAATTCGATCTCAGCTTATCCATCAATATTCTGCTTCTTGCTTTTCATTTTATTCTTAGTTTCCTCCTTTCTTCTTTTCATTTCTTGTCTCTCTAACATTTAATTGCTAACCATCAGGCTCTATTTTTTTATTTTTTATAATTGAGCCAATATCAGGTCTTCGAATTTGGGTGTCTGATTTTTATTTTTTGTGGGTTTTTCTTTTTAGTTCTTGATATGTTCTGTGTCTTTCATTTGGAGGACAGTTAGCTGAATTTTCTCCCATGCTCTAAATTGTCTTTTCACTGTATTGGTGAATTATTTTGATGTATAAAATCTATTTCATAGGATGGGATCCCAATTGTTGAGTCTTTTCAGTTTTTTCCTCTGCAGTTTGGATACTGTTCATGAAGTCTCTGCCTACTCCTATGTCTTTAAAATTTCTACCCATAATCTTTTTCCATATATTTAGTGTATGTATTTTAATATTTATATATTTGATCCATTTCTGATTTAGTACTTTGCATAAAAACAGACATAGTCTAGTTACCATGTTCAACATGCAGAGAGCCATGTCTTAGCACCCTTCATTGAAGAGGTTATCTTTCTTCTAATGAACATGTCTGACCTCTTTGTCAAAGATAAGAAGACTCAGTCTGTTTGTAGTTGTGTCCATATCTTCTAATCTGTTTCATTGATCTACAGGTCTGTCTTTTGCCAGTACCGTGCTGGTTGTTTCCCAGTAGTTTAGTACAATTTCAGGTCGGGATTGTGATGCCTCCTGCTTTCCTCTGTTGGTGAGGACTGTCTTTTCTAATCTAGGTCTCCTTTAGTTCCAATGAATTTTAGGAATATTTTCTCCAGGAATGTGAAGTATGCTAATGATATTTTATTAGGATTGCATTAAATCTGTATGACTCTTTTAATCATACAGACATTTTATGATATCTGTATCACTTTAAATCTGTATGACATTTTTAAAATTTATCAGCTGTTTAATTAAGTTCTTAGTGAGAAATTTAGAACAGTAATGTATGAGGATAAATTCCATTTGTCACAGCAAAAGTGGATTACAGGTAGCTCCAGAGCTGAGAACAACTTTGATTTTTGCTAACATCTGTGAGTCCACCACTTTCTAATCCAATTTGCACTACTGAGAAATCTGGTATTTCTCTTCTTGGTATTGAAGATTTCAGCCTCCTGCTGTCTGGGTTTCCATAGCTTTTTCTTAAAGTAAGTATCAATAAGGTGTTTGGGGCTATCACTTTGCTGATACCAACATTTGTAGAGATGGCAATAAAAATTTCTAGTGTGCTCTTTGTAGAGGAATATGACCAAGGCTAAAAGGCCCAGTCACAAATAGCAAGCTACTGGCCAACTGTTTCAGGAAGACCACTCTCTTGCCTCCATGATGCTCGGTGAAGATGATCAAGACGGTGCCAGAAGTCACGCTAGCTCAAAGTTCCCTCACATTTTGACTGAAGGGTTTCTTGCCATGGCTCAAAAGCTTTTGGGGCACATCTTCAGTAGGGTAGTATTTAGGCATTTTTTTTCTGAAGCTTAACCACCTAGGTACCTCCATAACTGGTTTTGTGATCGTAGCAAGAACTTTCTCCTTTTTCTTTTCAGTGTTTGATTTAGCAGTTCTGTACTTTCTCTTGTACAAAACTTTCTGGAATACATAGCAGATCAGGAGTATCTGTCAATTCCTCTAACCAGGAAAGGATTTCGGCTGAGGTGGGGCTACCTCTTTTTGGACTTGTTTGCTTTCACCTTACCCTTTTTACCAGTGACACTGGCAGCAGCCTTCTTGGCTTTGGGTTTCTTCTCTTCAGGGTCTGGCTTCTCAATTTTTTTGCCCAATATCTTGCAAGATGGGAAAGAGCTACATACATTTTTAAAATGTGACTTCTTCCTATCCTTTAGTAATAGATATTTTTCCAAATTCTTTTATCCTTTTTGATCTCCTTTATCAGAGAACTAGATCTTGTACTTCTTCTGTTATATATTTTTAGTGAACTTTATATTTTAAGGATTTTTATTTTTAGTTCATTTTTTTCATGTATTTACTACAGGGTCTATAGGGTCACACTATACAGATGGACTCATAGTGATCCTCCTATTCTCATTTTCCCAAGTTCTGGGATTACAGGTGCACACTACCATGCCCAGTGTCATTTGCCATCTCATTGTGCCCCAGGAGTGGGGCCAGTACAGCATGCTGGGGATTGAACCTGGGTCCCTGTGTCTGGCTAACCAGGTGTTTTAGTCCACTGAGCTATCTGGCCGTCCCTTATTTTATTTTTTTTAAAATATATAAAATAGTAAAAAGAAAATTAGAAAGAATCCAGAATTTCACTAAACAAAATAATAAGAATTTGACAATGGATGTTATAGTGCATAATGTTTTCTTCACATTAGTTATTTAGATTACCAGATACAAGCATGTAAAATTGGGAATTTTCTTCCCAATTATAAAAGTTATAAGAAATTTTTAAAAAGAAGAAATTTTAAACATTTTTTAAAGATGAATTTCTAAGTATTTCAGTTTTCGAATGTTATTGTAAAGGGTGTAGCTTCCCTAATTTCTCTCTCAATGAGTAGGCTGTTTGTGTAGGAGAATGTTATTGATTTTTGATTTTGACTTTGTATCTAACCATGCAAGAGAATTTGGTTATTAATGCTAGGAGTCTAGTAATGCTGGAGTTTTTGCAGTCTTCCTTTTCTGTATTTTAGATTGTTCAGGGTCTCACTACTAGATTGGACTCACAGTGATTCTCCTGTTTACAGCCTCCCAAGTGCTGGAATTATAGGCCCCGGCCACCATGCCCTGTCTCAATTATTGTCTCAGTGCACCTCGGGAATGGGGCCAGCATGGCAGGCCTGGGGATTGAAACCCTGGCCTCTGTGCCGCTTTTAGGTGCTTTAATTGAGCTATCTGGCCAGTTTATTTGGAGTCTTCTATTTAGACAGTTTGCCATCAGCGAATAGGGATAATTTAACTTCTTCCTTTTATTTCTCTTGTCTGGCTAGTGTTTCTAGAGATAAACTGAAAAAGAATTTTTATAAAGGACAATGTCTTTTGTTGATTTTGGAGTGAAAGATTTCATATTTTGTCCTTTTAATATGATCTTGGCCTTTGGTTTGTCATAGATGAGCTTTATAAGATTGAGGGAAAGAACACCTATTTCAATTTTCTTAGGGATAATATTTTTGTCATGAATGAGTTCTGTACCTTATCTAAAGCTTTTTTTTTTGCATCTATTAAGATTATCATGTGATTTTTATCTCTAGCTGTGTAGATTACATTTATTTATTTGCATGTGTTGAACCATCTCTGCATTCCTGGGATAAATACCACCTGGCAATAATATGTAATCTTCTTTTTTTCTTTTTTAATCTTTTTGATGATTTGTTGAATTCTGCTTTCTACTATCTATTGAGTATTTTTACATCTATATTCATTAGGGAAATTGTTCTGTAGTTCTCTTTTTGGTTGGGTCATTCTCTCATAAAGCTATCAGGGTAATACTTGCCTCTATGAATGAGTTGAGAGAATTGCTTTCCTTTTATTTTCATTAGAGTTTGAAAAATATTGGCATTAATTTTCTCTACATTTCTGGTATAATTTATCAATGAATCTATCAGGCCCTAAACTTTTCTTTGTTGATAAACTTTTAATTCCTTTTTTCATTTAATCATATCTTCTTGATGTAGCTTTAGAATTCACATATTTATGAATCTTTCCATTTCTTCTCTGTTTGTCATCCTATGAGAGTAGTTTTTGAAGTATGTATTGGTAATCTTGTGAATTTATACCAGATTTATAATGAGTTCAACCTTATCCTTACTTAATGCATGAATTTAATTTTTTTTTCATTTTTTTGATAAAGTTGGCTAAGGATTTATCAACTCTATTTTTTTTCAAAGAATCAACATTTAGATTTATTAATTCTTTGTATTGCTTTATTGGTTTCCATCTAATTTCTTCTAGAACCTTTTTTATTTGTCCCATTTTTATTTATTTTTTTTTATTTATTTTTTATTTTATTGAAGTACTTATATCAATGAGATAGTTTTAAGACAACTTAACAGGATGGATTCGATAAATTAATACATTGCAAGCTGTTTTCATAATGTTTCGGTATCGTACAAGGTACATATATGATATTATACTTACAGACATTATTATAGCTGATGATCTTTTGATTTCTTCTTTTTATGTGTTTTATGTTTATCTTACTTTTTTTCTACACGATTAATGTGTAAATTAGATTATTTGTGCTTCTGTTTTCCTGGTGTGAGTACATACTAATACAAATTTCTCTCTTATGACTTCTTTATTATACCCCATTACTTTTGTTATACCTGTGTTCTCATTTAGTAGATATTGTTTGATTTCTTCATTCCTGGTTGACCTATCTTTTTGAGATAAGGGTGTGTTAAGATCTCCTGTTAAGATTGTGTTCTTAGACATTAAGGTTTTCATGTCCCTTAAGATTTCTCTTACATAGTTGGGTGCTCCTGTGTTTGGTGCATAGATATTTATGAGTGTTACTTCTTGCTCTTGAATTTTTCCCCTGACCAATATATAGTGGCCTTCTTTGTGTCGTTTGATCATTCTTGGTTTGAAGTTGAGACTGTCTGCATCTGTGAACCAATGGCTATTTACTTTCCAGATGTTTATGGAGACTTTTGTGGTCTATTTTGCTACTAGTTTCTAATTTCATGGCACTATGGTCAGGAAAGAAGTATGGTATACTTTCATTTATTTTGCATTTACTTAAGCATGTTCTATGGCCTAGTACATGCTTTATTGTAGAGAAAACTCCATATGTAGCTGATAATATTGTGTGCAATAGTCTATACACACGTGCAAATTCTGTTTATTTACAAGCTTGCACCAATTCCATTATTTCCTTGCTGATATTTTCCTTAATTGATCTATCTCTGTGTGACAATGTGGTACGGGGCTCTCCAATTAAAACTGTGTTATTGCTCATTTGATTTGATTTTCTATGTCTATTAATAATTTTCTTATATAGTTGGATGCTGTCATATTTGGTACATACATGTTCATGGTTGGTATCTCTTTCACCTGACAAGTGTATAGTGATGCTCTCTATCTCTTTTGATCATTTTGGCTTGAACAATAGCTATCTCTGCTATTGTCTGGGTTCTTGTTTCATGGAAGATTGTTTTCCATCCATTTTACATCCATTTTCAGTCTGGGAATTTCTTTTTGCATTAAATGTGTTTTTTTTTTATCTTGCTTTTTTTTTTTCTTCTTCTTCTTCTTTTTTGGTATTTTAGGGAAGGGTCTACAGGGTCTCACTCCTAGATTGGACTCATAATGATCTGCCTGTTTACAGTCTCCCAAGAGCTGAGATTATAGCTGCACACCATGCCCAGTCTGAATTGATGTCTCAGTACATCCCAGGGGTGGGGCTGGTACAGGTCTGGGGATTAAACCACTGCTCCTGTGCCTGCTTGCAGGCACTTTAATCCACTGAGCTACTTGGCCAGGCCATGATCTTGTTTCTTGATGTACTCTGACAGTCTGTTTCTTTTGATTGCTTAATTGAAGCCATTTTTATTGATAACTATAAGTGATATGTATTGGGGTATATTTTCGTAGTGTTTTCCTGCAGTTGCTTCCTGGCTTTCCATTCTGTTTATTTTTATTTATTTATTTATTTATTTATTTACTTACTTACTTATTGTACCATGGATTGAACTCAGGACCTTGCACTTGCCAGACAAGTACTTAATCCCTTGCTCCATCCATTCTGTTCAGTTGCTTGCCCTGCCTGGTGGTTTACTTCTGTTGTTGTTCTTGAAATTGTGGTCTCTTTAATCTCTGTCTAGAATATCTTTTGATAATCTGTGTAGCATTGGTTTTGTGTTCATAAAGGTCTTCAGTTGTTCTGTCATGGAAGTATCTTTTTTTCTCTATGAGTTTTGCAAGATACATCAATATGTGCTGGAATTTGTTTTCTTTCACAGCTTAAAATACTTCACTCCAAACTCCTCTTGACCTGAGGGTTTGTGTGGATAAATATGCTGTGATTCTGATGGGCTTCTTTTGTAGGTGATCTGTTTCTTTACTCAAACAGCTTTTATATTCTGTTTTTGTGCTGAGTTTCTGTAACCTTAATTATTATATGACTTGATATAATTTTTTGATCATGACTGTTTGGAGTTCTATGTGCTTCACTTATTGAATGTCAAATTCTTCATCCACACTTTGGAAGCTTTCTGCCATTGTTTCTTTTGTATGTATTTAATAAAGCCTACAGGGTCACTACCCAGACCAAATTTGTACTGATTCTCCTGTTTTCAGCCTCTCAAGCTCTAGGATTACAGGTATGTGCCACCATGCCCAGTCTTTCTGCAATTAATTCTGTGAAGAATATTTTAAGTAATTTGTGCTGGCACAAGCTTTTTCCATGACCCCAATAAATCTTTAGTTATTCATTGCTTCATTATGTAGCTGTTGGGTTGATATTTTTATGTTTCTTGCTACTTTTAATACATTTTTCTATTCATTATCTTTTGCTACAATTCTATCTTCAAGTTGATATACTATCTTCTCCATCATTCAATCTGTTGTATATCATTTCAGTTGTATATCATTTGTTTCATGGATTCCATGTCTTCTCTAATATTTTTTTTATTTTAAGTATCAGTTTTTTGTGTACTTGTGTGATTATTTGCTCTGTAGACCTTTCTACTGTTTTTTTATCTTCTGATGAAGATATCTATTTTTGATCTTTATCTTTTTTTCATGTCAGAAAGTTCCAGTGTTTTATTTCCAGTTTCACCTATATCCTTAAATTCTGGGCTTGTCACAGGTGGGCTGAGTTTCTTAAGTTACATTTTACTTCGCATCTTATCTTTTTTCTGGTTTCTCTTTTTTTTCTAAGTTAATATTTGACAGTTTCTATGATATATAGTTTATTGATAGCCCTGAGGTTTCCCTAGAGTATGTCTGTTATTCAGCAATGTCCTCTAGGTGCAGGTGGCTTCTTACAGCTAGCAAAAGGCCCTATATTTACAATTTATAAAGCATATAAGATTATTCTTTGGCTCAGCTCCTAACTTTTTGAGCTGGGTTGTGGCAATGAATATAACTTCATACAATTACAGTGTTGGTGGAAAAACTGTTTATATCATGCATAGCATCCTGGCTAAAGTACAACAGGTAGTAATAATAATTACAAGGGAAACCTAACTACTTATAAACTACTGTAATGATTAATCTTCTACCTTTAACCACAGCAGCAAGCTCTAAAATTATATAACGAAATCAAACACATACTGTGAACTGGCATACAGTGATTTTTTTCCCCTTAATCAGATGATATTATCCTTTCCTGAGTGGGGGTACTGAGTTTAAGATGGTCAGGTGATGGACACAGTAAGCTGTGAGGTCATGTATTTGTAGAGTCAAGCCTGAGGGTTAAAGGATGATCACCTGAGTTTTGGGAAACTGTAGAATAGAATACAAAGGTATAGACATAAAGGGCAGAAACAATGTTTACTAATTTGAATATCTAAATTCCAGAGGTATAGTTGAGGGGATCTCTAAGTGAGGCAGCAAGGTGGAGGTGGGATTCTTCTATCGAACAAGTGCACAAGAGGATAATCTGTTCAGCAACAGGCAGAAGAAACTAGGAAAGCAGCTGAAATTTGCAGAATGATTAGAAGTAAAGGTGGACATGCGTAATGTAAATTTGGAGGTTATAAAGTCTTGGATAACAAAATGAGTAACAGAAATCCTTGGATTTGAAGATGGTGTTGTGATTGAGTTTATAGTCAACCAGTTGGAAGTGAAGAATGCAGACTCCAAAATGTTGCAAATCAAACTGATTGGGTTTTTGAATGCAAAAAATGCTAGAGAATTTATAGAACATTATATTCTGCTATTACATGTTCAAGAAGACATTGCTGGAATCCCTTCTGCTTTCTTAGAACTAAAGAGAGAAGAAATCAAATAGGGACAGAACAAACAAAAAAATTGGCATCAATGGAGAAGTAATATGAAGACAAAGATAAAAGAGATAAGGAAGAAAAAGAAAGAAGAGAAAAAAGGGAGTGGTCTTGAAGCCCAAGAAGACACAAACACAGAGCTCCATCCCCTAGAAGACGATCTTCCCCTGTCAGCAGAGAGACAAAACACAGTTGCCCTCCATCTCCCTGACACAGAACCAAGAGCCGGAGTCCTTCCCCTGCTCCAGAAAATAAGAAAAAACTCCAGAGCTCCATGAACCTTCAGTGAAAGTAAAAGAACCTTCAATACAAGGACTACATCTACTAGTGACATCCTGAAAGTTCCCAAGCCTGAACCCATGCCTGAACCTAAAGAACCTACTCTGGAAAAAAATTTCAAAACAGAAAAATTGAAAACAATCTTAGTCATGTTTCAAATCAAGGTCATGGACCCATTCTTGCTCTCCTTCTCATACTCGACCAAGAAGGTACCATAGGCACCAATCAAGATCATATTCACCCAGAAGGTAGCCAAGTCCAAAAACGGGACCATCTCATTGAATAAGAACCCAACCATGAGGAATGCTGCCTCCTCCAAGGCATAGAAGGAGTAGATCTCCCGTAAGATGAAGGAGGCAGTCATCAGCATCACTGTCTGGGAGGAGTTTGTCATCCTCCTCATCTCATTCCTAGTTAACACCAAAACAAGTTAGTAATGCAGTTACAATAATTAATACATTGTATACTGCTGTCTTTGTAGTAATTATTCCTAGTAAAAGGGGCAGACATGATATCTTGTATAAACAGTATTAGTTCAAAACCTTCTTCTCAATGAACTAAGAGAAAGTACCTGTATATTCATGCTACTTTGTATATACAGATATGTATGCATTTTTCCACTATGAAATGGTCCATTTGTATCCCTTTTTTGTTTACTTTTGTCACAGATGTGTATTCCACCTCCAAAGAGGACAGCTTTGCTGCCACCTCCTCCTAAGAGAAGTGCATCGCCATCCCTACCACCGAAGTGCTGGATCTCCCTTTCACCAATTCCCAAACAGAAAAGCTCCCCAGCAGCCAAGAGACACTCACCTTCTATCTCATCAAAGCCTACAAAAGGATTCTCCCCTAGCCATGCTCCCAGGGAGACCAAGTCAGCACAATCAAACAACATTGTCCCTCGCTGCAGCTTCGAGCTCTTCAGCCCTCAACTCCTCCAGTCTGCTCAAAGAGGAACGATGGCCTCACCCCAAAGAAGGCAGTCCCCATTTTCAAGTACCAGGCCCTTTGAAAGAGTCTCCAGAACTCCAGAACCTAAAAAGACAAAAAAGAATGCTCTGCCAAGCCCGCAGTCCACAAGACAGGCTCTGTCCTCAGCATCCATCTCTGGGTCTCCCAAGCCAGCGGCTAAGAAGCCCACAGGAACCCTGTCCCCTGTCCAGCCTCAATTGCCCTCCTGCCCTCCATGAACTGTTCCCCTTCCATGCCACCAAGCCCATCACCAGCCCAGAATTCTGATCATAAGGTGGTGGGAAGGAAAAGAAGGACAAGAAACACAGATAGGATAAGAAACACAAGAAGCACAAACACACACACACACACACACACACACACACACACACAATACAGAGAAGGCTGTGGCTGCAACTCCTGCAGGCCCTGCTACTGCTGTGGCTGTTGAGGCTGCCACAACCACATCATCACATGAAAAACCTGGGCAGGGCCCAGCCCAAGAAGGAGACTGAGACAGAAGCTGAAGATGACCTGGACGACTTAGAGAAGCACCTGCAGAGCAAGGCTCTGTGACCTGTGCCGAAGGCTCAAGTAGCCCCACGGTCCTGGGAGACATGTTGGTTAGGATGTAAATTTTATTTGGTTTGTACCCAACTCAATTTCATAATTTCCAAAATGTGTTTGAGCTTTACACTATTACACATGCTGTAATAATTGATAGGTTGAAGTTCACCATATAAAAAAGAAAAACGGGGCATGGATTTACATTGCAAAAGATGTCCACAGTGTATTAGCAAGAGTTTTCATTGACAGGTGAAATAAATTCAGAGTAAAATATTTTCAGCCAAAAAAATCTTTTTTTTTTTTAAAGGGGGGTTTAAGTATTGATGTCATTCCTATTTCTTTAAAGGCTCCTTGCTATTCTCCGGGAGGATTTTGCCCTTCTCTTTTACTTTCCTTTTTGTTTACTGTTTTTTGAGTCTTCAGACCCATTTAAGTTCTGCTTACAACCTTGCATGGTTCGCAAGCTTGTTCAGAATCAGAGCACTTTTGGAAAACCACAGAAGTATAAATGAATATTACAATGCCACAATCTTCCCTGAATTGCTGCTGAAAGAATCAGGATTCAGCTCCAGGTTGAGACAAAAAAATGAAAGCTTGTTATTCAGGACACTGGGCTTATACAGATGTGTGCCACATAGATTCAGAGCACTGGGACTGGATTCTACTCTTTCTTGGTTTCTATTCTCCCTTCCCTCCCTTGTAACCAGCAGCCCCTCCCCCCCAATTCAAAAGGCACTTAAGTAACTTCCTTTGTGACTTAAGGATGGATGACCCTCCAATTATACAAAATCATTGTTTTCTGAAATGTCATGGCTCTCTTCCTGCTTTTGTCTTATTCTTCAAATTGAGATATATAATGTTCAGAGCTCGTGTATTTGGAAGCTAGAAGAAAGGCCTGGACCTTGAAATAGTGTCTTGGTTTCACTGTTTTGCTTTTTTTTTTTTTTTAAATTAAAGCTGTATGAAGCTTGTCAATTAAACAATAGATTTCCAAATTTAAAAATTAAAAAAAAGAGCCAGGAAGACGGCTCAGTGGAATAGGCGCTTCCCTGGCAAGTGCAAGAGACTGAGTTCAATCCCAGGTTCTGCAAAAAAAAAAAAAAAAAAAAAAAAAAAAAAAAAAAAAAAAAAAAAAAAAAAAAAAAAAAAAAAAAAAAAAAAAAAAAAAAAAAAAAAAAAAAAAAAAAAAAAAAAAAAAAAAAAAAAAAAAAAAAAAAAAAAAAAAAAAAAAAAAAAAAAAATTAAAAATAAAAATTAAAAAAAGAGTTGAGGATAAAAAAGGGTCTATAGAAAAGAATTAAAAGGTAAGAAACATAAACATTGAAAATAAAGAAAGAAAATGGATAATGAACGGGGGAAAAATGAAAAGAAAGCAAAAGGGAACAAGAGAAAGAGAGGAGAAGAAAAAACACACCAACCAAGCACAAAAATAACGACATAATACAGAACAAAACAAGATAACACCCAGTCAGATAGGAAAGAGATACCCAATCAGACAGATATGGGAGAATTAAAATAGTAAGATAAATAACTCTAGTGTTTTCAGCTCTGTGATAGTGTCCATTTTTAATCCCTGAAATGTGTCAGATTTGGAGCTGATTTTGACCTCTGGATATGGGGTCTGGGACTAGACTTCTATTGATGGAATTCTCCTGAGTATAACCACAGGCTCCTCACCGGTGCTTCAGATCCTTGAATATTGCTTGTCTTGTTGATTACCCAGACCTGTAACGGAGTGTGCATGCTCCAACACCTGGGGTCCAGCTGTTGTCCAGGGTCTCAGCGCTTGTGGGATTGCTTGGTCTACCTGAAAAACGCTTGTTTCCTTACTCTCCTCCCAAAAGCCCAGCTGTCCCAGAGACTGAGGCATAGTGAAGTTTAACGAAGGAGTGTAATGTCATAAATTTATTAATAGACTGGTGGTGTCTTCCATAGACTAACATATCTTAAAACCTCGGGCACAATATTTAACATCTCTGAACATTAGTTTCTAACTTAGTTATGTTTCCCTCATTCCTGGGAAAAACTACCCAACACCCAAAATGAAGGAAGGAGATATTCATTTAGCTCCCAGTTTGTGAGGTTTCAGTCCATAATCAGCTGGTTCCAAGACAGGAGGCACATGACAGAGGGCAACAGTTCATGGCAGCATAAAACAGCAAAACAGCAAGAGCAAAAGGGAGATGCAAAGGCAGAGAGTAAACCTAATCCCTTCATTCTACTGCATGCAGGGTATTCTCCCCAGAGCAGGTGTAGCACTCACACCCATAATCTTAGCAGGGCTCACACACATAATCCCAACAATGGATCATGAATTAATCACAAAGTTTACTCCTGGCTACACGAGGCACTGGGAGGGCTTCTACACCCAATCCATAACACTTTCTTTATCTATGGAAATGAAAAATACTTCCATTGAGTTTAAAAAATTCTCCTGCAAGGCAAGAGTGATTTTGGTGCTCAGAAAGATCATTTTAGGGGTAGGTAGATCACTACAGTTTCGAATGATACTAGTGATATGCATGTAGCTGATAACACAAACAAGGGATCACCTATTTGTTAGGTCACTGACCTCAGAATAGATATCTTCTGTGCCTCTTTTCCCTCACCCACAAGATGAAAGTAAAAGTCATATTTATCATGTAGGATTCTTGTGAAGGTTAAGCAAAGGGTCTGGAATGCAAATGATGAACACACAAACCATTCTGGGCAATGGTCATGCTCTTGGGTGAGAATTTGAGACCATTTATTATCAACACTGTTGTCCTTTCCTAGAGTTGATGTACAGCTGACTTCAGTGCCCTGTAAAACATTTGAACAAATACACTTCATTGGTAAAATGCATTCTGGCACATTCTGGTACACTCACTACCTCCTTCCCTCATTAGAGTTTGCCACAAGGCTTAGTCCAAAGAAAATGCCAGTAAATCATATTGGTGCTAGTCATGTTGAAGAGACAGCCACAAACTTTCCTTTTCTGATGGCAAACAAAAATCAATTAATTAGAACTTAACTACCCAAGACACGTAAAATGTGTACTTCAATCTGCATTCAGTCCGCAATTAATACTCAAAAATAACCTAGAGAATAAAAGATGAATTGCTCAACTAATTTGAAAATATGTAAATAACCCCATGCATTAAACTTTGCGTATGATTTCTCATCAATTGACCCAAAAGAGAGGTAAAAAAGATAATTATTGCTTTGAGGGGAAGAGTTTTCAAGTTACTTGTTAAGATTTGCAGTGAGAAGAATCACCTTTGAGCTATCAACCAGGATTGAATAAAACTAACCAACCAAATAAATAAATATAATGGAAAAGAATATATAATCTCAGAGTCATAGAGCCAAACAAGTGAAGGACTTTCATTTCTACGTATATTTTTCTGGATATTGATTGAAACCTGAAGAAATCCATTAAAGAGAACAAGCCAATGAAAATAACATTAATTTTCTATACTATGTAACCAATTATCACAAGTTGAACAACTTAACACAACCCCTATCTGTGGCTTCATATTTTAATTTGGCAATGCAGGGAAGTGGTTGGCATCTTCTAACAAACTCACACTACTTTTTGCCAGAACTCAGTACCTCTGAGAGCAAGACTTAACTCCTTCTATCTTATGGTGGTCAGTAGGAGACCGACAGCAATTCGTAGAGGCAATTTATCAAGAGACCCTAAATAGAAGCTCTAACAGGCTGTCTTTCAAAAGGCAACAGATTTTTGAAGGCCAACAAGAATATCATCAGGATGTTTCTCACCATTTTGCAAGCAAGGACTGGACCTTCTTTGAAATGATTCACTCATTTCTCTATGCCTTTTGAGCACAATATAATCTTTATTGATTTGTCATCAATTAATTACTGTCTTGAAGTATGCATGTGAGACATGTTAACGATACGGTGAACATAAAGCTGCTCATAGAATAATTAACCCATCAAAAACACAAGTTACATGCATATTCACCAAAGAAAAGTATGTGAACTATAAATATCAGGGAAGAGATGTTGGAAGCTATGTAGGATTTACCACACAATTAATTTATCATTAGAGTTTTGCCAGAGTTTTCTTCATTTTTATTTTTATTTATTATTTTTTTCAGCTTGGTTGACAAATACTGCTTATGGATTCCTCCTGTTAGAATTGAATTGTAGGGAATCACAATTGACTGAAATCAGTTCTACCTGGGGAGAAATGGCAGCAGGAATGAGAAATACAGACAAGCAAACAACAGCTGGGCTAGATGGTCACTGGCCTACCCGGTAGGCAAGCTGACTGCATCCCCCACAACAAAACCAGCTTTTATTTATACAGTTGCAAAGTTAGTAATATGTGATACAAGGTTGTTTAGAGACTAATAGCTGACCCTAATCAAACAGAATGTTTATCTCAGGCCTGAGCTAGCTTGTTTGCTTTAGGCACTGAGGCCTAGTCCCACCTACACACATTTGATCGATTTCCTAGCTTCCATGGCTCCCAACACTGAATCCTGGTGTTCAAACTGAAAGTGGCAATACTTGCATTCTGGTCTTGATTTGTACTCTGTATATTATCTTCTTAAAATAGATACTTCTCTTACTGATGCTTAGCCTTTTTTCATTTTTTATCAAATTAAGTTTGTAAAGTTATCTCTAAAACAACATTGCATACCTTCCACATGATTGGGTACTATATTCTCACTTTGTTGCCACATCTTTTCGAGCTTCCACGATGAGTTCTTGTTGAATTACTTATGACCTTGAAGCACATCTCTTCATTTCTAAACATTTTCCACCATTTGTCATTTACTTTATGTTAATACCTTAAAAGAACATGATTTATATGATTTAAATTGTAAAATAAATTACAAACAGTGCTCAGGTTCAACTGTATGGTAAAAATTTGAAAATTATATTTGAACTTGAAAAAAGATACGTATTATGTTATTATTGCGGACTGTCTATGCCAGTTAGGTATAATTTGCTTTACTTATTATATTTTAATTTTAAAAGAATGCAAAATAGAGATAAAAAGAAAACAGAAACAGAAATGACATTAGAAACGATACAAGATTTCACTAAGCAAAGTAATAGAAATTCAATAATGCTTGTTGTATTACATGATGCTATTTTCATATCAGTTGTTTACATTGCTAGACATAAAAATGTAAGATTTGGATAATTGTGTTGTTGATTTATGTTGTACTTCTGTTACTATTTTTGTTTTTGCCACATTCAAGCCAAAACTATCACTGGGCAGTGGTCTTTGCCCCTTAGGCCCTTGATTTTTTGTTTGTTTGTTTTTTGTTATTGCAGAACCAGGATTGAACTCAAGCCCTTCCATTTGCCAGGGAAGTGCTTATTCTACTGAGCCATCTCCCCAGCCCCCATCTGCTGCACTTCTGAAAGGATCAGTTAATGCTTTTTTTTAACACTTCTTTTTCCTCCTTTGACTTTCTTTTTTTTTTGGTGGAACCAGGGATTGAACTCGGGCCTTTGCACTTGCCAGTGAAGCACTTATTCCACTGAGCCATGTCCCCCGCTGCACCTTTGACTTTTTTATACTTGCTTTGTGATTGTTTTATTAAAAAAATCTTACACAGATTTATTATGTCACTGAGCACACCTCTATCCTTAATTACTTTTTTTCTAATCATTTTGTAAATAACTAGAAGATTTCTCATAAACTTTGGATATTTGTCTTTATTCTGTCATGTATCTGTTTTGGGTCTATTAATTTTTGTTTACACATTTTGAGGTTGTTCTTATAGTTATACAAAATAAAATTTCCTGTGAACTCTGGATTTATTTGTTTTCACTGTATGTTAGAATAACATAATTTATTAGATTTTTGGTTTTTCATCTTTCAGTGTTTGAAACAAATATCAGTGACTCATGTATATTTATTTGCAGTACATGTTTTCTGTTGCTTGTATCTCTTCTTTCATATCGTTTTTTGAAGTAACTTTGTAGATTGTGATAAAAATTATTTTATAAATAAAATATTTAAATAGCTCACATGTATTAGGTGGTTGTTATACAATTCTATGTCATTTCCTTAAGATATTGGAATGCCTTTTATTTCATCAAAAGTATTTTTGGTTTTTTATTCTAAACAACTGAGGTATTCTAGAATTTTGACATCTTTTGTTTTGTGTTCTAATTCATTACATTTTATAAATTTCATAAGACGTACTTATTTTCTTATATACCATAATTAATATAATTAAAAATTTTAAACAATCATTTTTATTGTAATTTATTATTTTTATCTTTGACATCTATTTGAGACCACATTTGTTCTATATAAAGAAATTGGCTAGCGTTTTCTTTAGCATGGGTTTATTGGTTTTTAATTCTCCTGGTGTTTTTATTATTCTACATGTCTTTTTTTT
>PVKA01026567.1:15824-31658 GCA_004027165.1 Ctenomys sociabilis | reverse complement strand
GGGGGGGGGGGGAAGAGAGACTAGCAGCAGCAGCAGGGAGGAGCGGCGGAGGAGCGGAGCAGGCAAGCAGAAGAAGATTGTATAGGGGTCCTGAATAAACCGCGGAAAGAAGAGCTGGTTGTCGCGTCTTCCTTGCTGACGAGGTTGCGCGCGACAGTGTACTAAGTATTTATTTATTTAGTCTTTTTGGGACAGGACCTTGCTAGACAGTTCAGGCCTCACTTAGTAGCCCATACTGGTATTGAACTTGCAACCATCCTCCTGCCTCAGCCTCCTGAGTGTTGGGGTTCCAGTTGTGTGCCACTGCACCTGGCAAGCATTTAAAACATGCCCTGGGGCATAGCTTCAAAATGATGACATAAGTATGAGTTAATCAGTGAATATAGCAACAGCCAGTCGCTGACATGCTCCAATATTTTATAGTACTTTTATTATATTATTACAGTTGTTATCATTTTCATATACAACTTGGAAAATGTGTACACCAAATCTGACAAATCTATGAAACCTTGACATAGAGAAAGTTATCAGTAAGATGGTTACAAAACAGGATTTAGGGTGGGAATATAGAAAAGGAGATTAAGTTTCTTGATAGGTTGACTAAAGGGTATTTTGTTTCCAGTGGAAGCTGATTTAGAGGAATAGATAATACGCTTAGTTCGCTTACTAAATTCAGTAAATATTTGCTCAGTCCCAGTGTTGAGCTGCTGGACACAAAGACAAAAAAAAATTCCAAGAAAAACCCCTAGAAGAATATTTAAGGAATTACTCAGCATGGTGATAGTTATGACACATGGTTGTGAAATCTATAGTGTCCACACAAAATGAGAATAATACACTGTAATAGAATAATTTATGCTGCAAGAAAGAAAACATTGTTAGTGTGGATTGTGAAATATGAATTTCAATTTGCTCAATAGACAATGAGACAGCATTTAAACCAGGAGAATCATATATGGAAATCTGCAAAGGTTGGAGGCCTACAATACCATTCATTTATTCAGTAGATGTTTGTTGCCTGTCTACTATGGGCAAGGAACTCTTTCATTCTCTAGAGATGTAATATGGGTAATATGGTTTAAAAATTCTATCTTCATAAAACAAATTATATAATAAGGAAGATATATCATAGAGAAATAAACCAATAAAATGGTTTGTCAAATGAGAAAGGGAGAAAAAGAAAACAAAGTGAAAGAATAAATAGGAAATTTGAAGTAGATAAGGTGATATTCATTAGCTACTAGCAAGTTGGAAGGAAGCAAGCCATAGATTATGTATTGTAGGTTCATGTTATGTGGGAATGCTTCCAGGAAGAGAGAAGAGTAATTGTAATGTTTGTAAACAAAAGTTTTAAAGCTAAGTATTGTTATTTAAATTGTATACAAAGTGATAATTTGATAGACATAAGCCATATGCAACAATAAAATCAGGGAAGTTAGCATTTCCACCCCATGAAGAATTAAATTTTTTTTGATTACCTTCTAATAAATTTTCATGTTTATGGGATATAATATAGTGTTCCAATTTAGGTGTACAGTAAGTACTGATGAAATCAAAGTACTTAACAGTTTATTTGCTGATCATTTCTTTATGTTTAGAGGCTATGGTTTCTCTATTCTACTTACTCATAAATGTCTTGGTCACTTTATTTCACTGCTGAGACAAAATACCTGTTAAAAGGATAAAGTTAAAAGGGGAAAGTTTCATTTAGCCCACAGTTTGGGGGCGTTGCAGTCCCTATTTGCTGGCTTCAGGGTTGAGTGGTACATGGTGGTGGAGGACAACAAAAACAAGAAGCACAAGACTCTTTCGCATGCAGGCTGCTCCCCACTCTGGGTGTAGCTCTCGCACCGTTAGCCGAGCGCAGGACCTTGTCTCAGTCGCAAACTCTAGAAGAAGCGCCATGACTGTATGAGGGTTGTGGGGGCATCTAGGTGCAAGCCATCACAATAAAATGCAATATGGACTGTTGTGAACTGCCGGCATGGCACGATGCTGTAAGACATTAGGGATTATTTCTCATGTCTGTGTTTTGGTATCTGCTTCTGTACAGAACGTCTCTTTATTCTTTCTCCTCCCACCCCTTCCAGCTTCTAGACATACTATATTTAGATTGACATTTTTAGTTGGCACATATAAGGGAACTTGTAGTGTTTATTTGTTTTGGTTTTTGGTTTTCCATTGGTTTTCTGTTACCAGGAATTGAACTCATGATCTTGTGCTTGCCATGCAGGCGCTTGTGCCACTGAGCTAACTCCCCAGTCCCATAGTGATTACCTTTCTGTGTTTACTTCACTTAACATAATATCCTTCAGTGTTACCATTTCACTATCAGTGACTCTGTGCTGCTAAAAAGCGTTCCATTGTGTATATACACTCTTTATGTATCTATCCACTGATGGGTGCCAGCTCTCACTCTGCATCCCAGCTATTGGAATAGGGATGCAATGAACTGGGGAGGCCAAGGGCTCTTTGACATGCTGACTTCATTTTTTTAGAATGCACATCCAGAAGTAGGACAGGTGGAACAAGGGCAGACCCACTCTCAGACTTCTTGGGAACTTCCCTGCTGTTATCCATAATGGTTGTCCCAACTGTCATCCCCACCAACAGGGCCTTTTCTCTGCATTTTAGCCACCACTTTTTAGATTTTCTTTGTTTCAGTAGCTTTTAATACTAAAGGAAGATAATACCATATTACACATTTAATTTTCATTGTCCTGATTTTCCAAATGATGGTGTTACATCCATGTACTTGCCATTTCATTATCTTCTTTAGAGGCATGCCAATTTGGATTATTTTCCCTTTTCTCTCTTTTTTATTGATTTTATGGAGAAAAAATTACAATTAGACAGCTTCAAAACAGATTGATAGGGAGTTACAACAATTAATACATTGCATATTGTTGTCTTTGTAGTAGTCATTGATTGTACAAGATGCAAATCTTTCTTCTTATTGAATTAAGAGAAAGTATCTATGTATCTATCCATTTCTAATTACATTACTTGTGTTTCTTGAGCCTCTTGAATTCTCTATGTATTCCAGATATTAGTCTTTGGACACATGAATATTGGCAAGTATTTTCTCTCATTCTGCAGGTTGTTTATTTTCTTTTTCTTTTTTCTTTCTTTCTTTTTTTTTTCCATTTGGTACAGGGTCTCACTGTGCAGCTTGTACTCATGGTCATCTCCCTGTTTTCAGCCACCACAGCACTGGGATTACAGGCATGTGCCACCATGCCCAGACTCTGTCACTGGCTCTGTGCCTCTGGGGCAGAGCCAGCACATGTGTGGTACTGGGAATTGTACCCTGGTCCCTGCACTTGCCAAAGCACTTATTCTGTTGAGCTATCCTGCAAGCATCTGAAGGTTGTTTCTTACACTTTTGATAATTTCTGTTACTGTACAGAAAGTTAGTTTCATATAATCTCATATGCCTACTTAGTTTATGTTGTCATGCATCTGATATCTTACTCCTAAAATTACTGCATATACCAGGCTTGGATTTTTTTTTCTTCAAGAAGTTTTATAATTCTTCTCCCCAAAGCACTGGGAATTGAATCCAGGGCTCTGGCACTGAGTTATATGTACCTAACCTTTATCTAGAGCTACCCATGTTTTATATTTTTGAGACAGCATCTCATTAAGTTGCTAAGTGACTGAGCTAAGTGCAAACTTGCAATCCACCTGCCTCAGTCTACCAGAGTGTATGTGCCACCACATCTACTTTAGTTTCATAAATTTGTGCTTTACATTTAGTTTGTTCAGCTAATATAATTGATGCTTTATGTGGTGGCTGAGAGAAGGGTGAAGTTTTAATCCTTTCCACAAGAATATAGGTTTTTTCTGAACCATTTATCTGGTAGGCTGTCCCTTCTTCAATGCACATTTTTGGATATCTTTGTCAAGAATCATGAGTTGGAGAGAGAGCTCAGAGGCATAAGCACCTGCCTCAAAGCACAAAGTCCTGAGTTCAATCCCTGGTACCACAAAATATATGTGGATTAAAGTGCCTGCAAACAGACGTAGGGCCAGAGGTTCCGTCCCTGGCCTGTTGTGCTGGCCCTGCCCCTGGGGTGTGCTAAGATGGCAATTGAAACTGGGCATTGAGGCACACACTTGGAATCCCAGCTCTTGGGCAGCTGTGAACACTTGTATCACTATGAGTCTGATTTAGTAGTGAGGCCCTGAACACCCTGTATACTCTTCCGTAAAATACCAAAAAGAAAGAAAGGAAAAAATACTCAAAAGTAAAATTCCAGTGAGATTGAGTTCAGTCAAGTTAATAATAAATAAATTCTGCCTTTATCTGTCAAATAATTGAGACAATTGTAAGCACAGAGTGAGAGCATCCAAAAAGAGGCTACAGTTATATCATTTACACAAGTTTGAAAAAGCCCTTCAATCCATTACCATAATTGCCTTTTCACAGCTTCCATCCTCCTCTACCTTGTTCTCTTTGCTGGTGCAGTCCTATCTCTTCACAAAGTTGAAACCAATATGAAATGGAAATGCTTTGGATCAGTTCAGGAGAGGGAGGCAGCCAGCTCAGCTCAGCTGGAGATACAGAAGAGCCCTCCTAGAACCACTTCAGAAAGCAGCAAGACTGAAGAAAGAAGGGAATTTAAGGTCCCTGAACTCTTCCCCTGGGACCTGCTGGTGTGGTGTCTACTGCAGAAAGCCCTGTTGGGACTCTGTGGGATCTGAAATTTGGCTTCCTGAGAAACCACGCCGACAGCAATAGAATCAAGTAGGGGGATGAAAATTCTAGGGGTGCTTTTTCACCATACGGAAGTACTGACACCAGTGTTTTTGGTAGGATATGGAATATGTTCAAAATGATTGTGAAGTTTCTCCCCTACTAAGTTTCTGCTTCCATTTATTTTTTGTGTGTAGTGTATTAAATTATGCTAAGATAAATTCAGTGCTTGGAAACAATTTTCTAAGATAAAGGCATGGACCAGGCTTTCGCTGTTCTCACAAGAGTAATAAAGGGCGTGGTTGCTGAAGATGTAGCTTCGCGATGAACGTTGCCCGCGGTGCTGAGGTCTCACAGCACTGGTCCACTTAGTCTGCCTCAGACACATTAGAATCTTGAGTTGGAGTGAGAAGTTACAACCCTGACAGCATTTAAAATTTTGTCCACCTTTGGTCTAGTACTAGTGGAAAAATCAAATGAATGATAATTCTTCATTAGGAATTATCTCAAATATCAAATATTAAAATATTCTATTATAATTAAATTAATGGGAAAGGCTGTGTTATAAAAGAATACTTTAAAATATAAATTAAAATCACACCCATACATTTTACTTCATAGAAGTGATTATTCTATCAATAATAAGTCTGTGATCTTTAAAGCTGATTAATTTTCAGTTTAGTGGATCTAGGGGCATGAAGAAAGTGTACATCTCAGGCACTCATCAATCAGCCCAGTCATGTGATCAGAGACTCATTTAATTAACAATTCCACTTCACATCTATATAGCATTTTATAAATCTGATACCCTTAAATTTGGCAGGCACACTTTATCTGTAACAAAGAAAACAATCAGAATCTAGAATAAGATTTTAATGTAAAATGCTTTAATATAGGAGATCAAAGACACCCATCATTTTTTTCAGGAAAAAAAAGGAGGAAATGTGATTATCAAGCTTAAGTGCGCTGTATATCAAATGAAAATTCTGATCATAAAGAAAGGTAATATCTACTCGAAAGTCTAATTTCTGTACTTTGAAAATCATCTCAGCAAGCATTATCTTCCCCTATCAAATTGTAGCACTTGTCAAAATCAACTGTAAAGCATTTCAAGTGCTCTTCTGAATCAACAAAACAGATGTACAGTGATGCGAGTATGGAAGGACGAAGAGATGGTGAACCCGGGGCCAGCCAGTGCCTTAATCTCTTGAACTCATATTTAACTCGGTAGACACTGCAGGTCCTGGGGACAGCACTCCTAAGAGGGAACTGCAAAGCTGATTCTTAATAATATGTAAAAATATGTAGAAATTGCTTTCTTTCTGCTTTGCTGCTACACATTTACCCATTTTTATATTCCTAAATAGACCAAAGGCATGCAGAATGGGGTTCTTTTTTATCTGTTGGTAATTACAAGAACTTATGATGCAATTTGAGAAATTAGAAGTTAAAGCTATAGAAGACAAAGAGGGATAATTATTTCATCACAGGTAAAATGTTGCTTTAATCAAATTCTTTCTCTGCCTTTCTGATGAGCATCTTTTCCTTTTCTCTCCACAGTGTACTTTAGCAGAGAGACACAAATGCTCTGAAGTCAGGTCAAGAGGCATGGATTCCATGCACCTTATGGCATGAGCTGTGCCAGCTAGTTGACCTCTCCAGGCCTGAATATCAGGTGGAGATGGCAAGAGCCACTAAAGATTCCACAGGATGGTTCTTGTACACGCTGCCTGGCATTTAGCCATGAAACACGTATTTCAGATTTTTGTTTTGTCTTCAGTATGGAGGCATAATTGTTCTTTGTTTATTGACAGCAACCAAACAAGGCTTAACAGTGTGCCCCTGTGAGGAGAGACCATGAGCCTCCAGGGTAATGTCTATAACTTATGTGCATGTTTTAGTACTAAGGATGGAAGTAGTTTTGTTAGGCTGGCTACATCTAGATGCTCACCTTTTTATGAAAAGCTGTACAAGTTGAGGTGCTGCCTGCTGGACAGAGGCATGTATTGTGTGCCTGGTGCTAAGCTTTTTCTGGTCATTCTGTGTATACTTTGCTTCTAGTTTAGGGTTAGAGCCTCATAGCTGCAGAACATACATTTCCATGGGACTCTCATGCAATGCTACAAGATGAAAAGACAATACTTTGATTCATTAAAGATAACAGTTTAGAGCCAGGCAGATAGCTCAGTGGACTACAACACTGGCTTAGGCAGAGTGCAGCTGCTGGGGTTTGATTCCCAGCATGCCATGCTGGTCCTGCTCCCGGAGCACACTGAGACAGTGATTGAGACCAGGCATGGGGTTGCACATCTATAATCCCAGCTCCTGGGAGGTTGAAAACAGGAGAATCACTATGAGTCTGGTCTAAGTAGTAAGACCCTGTAGACCCTCTACCAAATACATTTTTTTAAAAAAATATACATCAATTTGGAAACATAAGAACATCATCCAGGTTATCCCTACTATCCTTTCCTTTTCATTCAGGATTTTCATGAAGGTTAGATAAGGATAGATTGAGACATAATTTCAAATAATGACACCATTCACAAAGTAAGTAGGTATTCAAAAATTTTCTAACAAATTATTTTTATATAATAATTCATTTCCTCCTACTCAGAATATCAAGTATCAATTTAAAAAATACTTTCTCTTAGATTGATAGTTTTAAGTCTTCTTGCTTTTGCTTTACACTTAATGACCAACATCTTTATTATTCAACTTTCCTATTGCTGGAATAAAATGAGCTATTCCTGAAAATTAAGAGAAGAAGCTTCTTCCATCATAGTTTCAGTGCAATCAGTCATCACTGACAGGCTCCAAGAGTTAAATCCAATGGTGAAAAGTTGAGTTAGGAAAAAACTGCTCACATCATGGTGTCCAGGAAGTGGAGAGAGAAGGGAGGAACAGAAGATGAGGAGCCAACACTTTGGGAAAGCACAACTGGCCATCGTCAGCTCCTTGACAGACTGCTCCACTGACACCACAGTGTCCCACCAGCCAACTAGCCTTCCAAGCTCTGAATGTGATGCGTCTCGGGTCTAGGCCCACTTCATTACGGAAAATGCATTTAGTGATACTAAGTGCTATCAGAATCTTCACAGTTTCAGTATTGTTAAAAAAGTCCAAGTCCAAATTCTTCTCTGTAGCTTTTAACCATGAGTCCCTGGAAAAATGAGAAAGTTAAATACTTCCAACATGAAATGGAACAGAGTTAACATTCCCATTCAAAAGGTAGAAATAAGGGGCTTAGAAAGGAATGAAACCAAAACACAGGAGAGAAATCCCTAAACCTTATCGCATTGTGTCTAGCACCCTAAGTCTGGTTGTGGTTGAGGAGTTATGATCTCTTACATTTCTCATTGTTGAGGCAAAGTAGCTGACACTCACAAGGTAAGGAAGTGAGGCACATTTTGGATCACAGTTTGGAAAGGCTCGAGTGCAGAGTCAGCTGGTCCCAGGCAGAGTAGAACATAGAGGGCAGGCGGACAAGCATCACAGAGGAGAAACATGCCTGGTGTGGTGGGCAGAAGCGGGAAGCTGTGGCAGCAGCTGCAGGGAGCCTGAATTCCCTTTTTTTGTGCCAAATAGGCTACAAACCTTTTGGGTGGTAACAACAATACCCAAGGCAGGGTTTCTGGCTTTGGCAAATCCATTTAAAAGCACTCAGAGAAATTCTAATAAGTATCTGTGGACTAATTTGGTACTAACTGGAATCTCAGTATTATACACTCACATGCAGCACCACACACCCATGATCCAGCTGCTTTCCAGGGGCACACCCAGGAGTGTATTAGGCCTTAAGACAAAGCTAGGTACAAGTGACAACAAACTACAGGGATGTGGCAGCCCCACACCTCACTCTCTGATTGCTGCCCACATGGTATTTTTTTGAGGGTGGAGGCTAGATCTGCACATTGGCTGAAGTGTTGGTCAGTAAATACTCTCCATTCCACATCTTCCAGTTCCTGGTGTTTAAAGTTCCTTCAGTTTTGGTTTCACAGCTTTTCAGACTAGCCTATGAGGGGCATAGCATCACTCACTTTTTTTCTGACTTTCTAGGCCTCCTTTGGAAATCCAGGTGGGATTTTCCATACCCTCATAATTCTTAGATTCACCATGTATATAAAACCAGCACCACAAAGATGATTCCAAAATCTACTGTTGTGTTGAATAGTAGTGGGATCTTCTGGGACTCTTTTCTGAAAGCAAAGTGTTTCAAAGGAATTCACCTTTACCCTTTGGTACCCTCAAGTCTATGAAGAATAGCTCTCATTTCTGAGATGCATTTAAGCTATCTTTACAATTGTAATAATTCAAAGTGCTTGGCTTTCAAAAGCAGAAAACTAGTCTTTTCAGCAATAACACTCTCATTTGCTCCAAGTTTGTGGGTGACTCCTTTCTGACCAGACTTCATATCATTTAGCTCTGCCTTGTGCTCCTGGCTCTCACTGTAAATCTGGCTAAGAGCAGCTAGCAGTGTCTGCACCATAGACTAAACTTTGGAATTTCTTTGAACAGATTAATTAGTCATAATTTCAATCTCTTGCAAAATAATGCATGGGTAAAATATTGATAATCTACCAGATCATAACACAACTCCCAGTGGAGTCTTTGTTTCCAGCTGAAAATTCTTGAACATGGTCTATACTTCCCATGTTCTTATTAGCAGTCTTATCTGAGCTCTGACCAGCATCATATGCTCAGCTCTGCACTCAGCATCAGAGGGTACCCTTAGACTTCATTTCCATACTTTTCCAAAGTCCTCCATCAATCCAGTTCCAAAGGTTTCTGAACCACATGGTTGGCTGTCACCAAAGAAATGACCCCACTTTCTGTACCAATTTCTACATTAGCTTTCTCATTGCTTTCTCAACACATGCAACTTAAAAATATAGGAGTTTAGTTAGGATCACAATTTCAGTGGCTTCAGCCTATATTTGACAGACCCCCAAGCTGAAATGGCATAGTGAAAGAGCATGGTAGAAAAAAACTGCTTCAGGATTTAGCTCCACAATTTGTGCTGCGTTCAACACAGGTACACATATATTGCTGTAGTATGCTCATCAGCTGATGAATGGATAAAGAAGTATTTTTACACAATGGAGTATTATTCAGCTATAAAACCTTACAAATTTGAGGCTTTTTTGGTAAATGGATGCAACTAGAGAATGTACTCTTAAATCAAATAAATCAGACCCTCATATGCCAACATAGTATTGTCTCCTTCATGTGAGAATGTGAAAGAGAAAATGGAATCTAAAAGGTACAATAGATACTGTGAAAAGGGAATGAACGTATTTAAAAGACAAGAATTACTGAGTTTAGAAAGACATGAAAGGGAGTGGAGGAAAGAGATGTATATATGTTTGTAAGCAGGATCCTTTCGGCTACTGTACCATGGATTTCTTCTAGTCTATGGAAAGGAGAAGTTAATGCTTGATTTGTTTTATCTTCTGTTTTCAGGTGTTTGCCATTTTTCTCTTCTTAATTTCTTGTGTATTTCTATCTTTTTTCTTCCTTCTTCCAATTATGTATGCTTATATCTGGTAATAAGAATAACTGATTGAGGGCTGGCCAATAGCTCAGCAGACCAAAGCACAGGGACAGGGGCTCAATCCCCAGTGTGCCATGCTGGCCCTGCACCCAGAGTGTGCTGAGACAGTGATTGAGATTGGGCATGGTTTCACATACCTGTAATCCCAGAGCTTAGGAGGCTGAAAATAGGATAATCACTATGAGTCTGATCTGTGGAGCAAGACCCTGTAGATCCTGTACTAAATACATTAAAAAAAAGAAACAAAAACAAAGAATAACTGGTTGGATGACAACACTCTACATAAGAACAAATACTATGAGGGCTGGGGAGATAGCTCAGTGGAATAAGCACTTCCCTGGCAAGCGCAAGGGCCTGAGTTCAATCCCTAGTCCCCAGTTCCGCAAAAAGAAAAAAAAAAAAAGGAAGAACAAACACTGTGAAATTCATATTACTTTGCTAAGTGAAATTCTGTATCATTTGTAATTTCTGTTTTAATACTATTTTGTACTCTCTTTAAAAATTAAAAATTTCTTTAAAAAGAAAGAAAAACAACTGTTCATGTCATGGTGGCTGAGAGGAAGAGACTGGAGAAAGATACTCTTTTGGGTTACAGTGTTTTCTGAACAGGTCTCCTCCACATGGCCTGGTTAGGCATGAGTTCATCAGTGCACTAGACCAGTGCTTCATGGTCTCATTACCTCACAATTGGTAAGATGCTCAGAGATAAATTAGGTCTACACCATAAAAAATTGTGCTGCATAGGTTGATGAAGAATCACTCAAAGGATAAACAGAAAGTCCACCTGTGATGGGCCAGTAACAGGTAAGTAAACACTATCAAGGGGCTTTGCTGAAATATCTAGTTTTAAGAATAGATGTTAACTGATTTTCTTGTCATTATATAAAAATCATATAACATTAAATTTCTTTCTGAACAACTATTTAAACGAACATAGTACCCTGTGATTTGTAATTTCTATTTATAAAAGTAGCTTTGGGCTAGAGTGAGAGCTCTGTGATCTAAGTGCCTGCCTGCCAAGCACAAGGTTCTGAGTTCAATTTCTGGTACCACATACCATGCTGGCCCTGGATCCCTGGATGTGCCAAGCTAGCCCTGAAACCAGGTGTGGTCACATGCCTGTAATCCCAGTGGTGTAGAGGCTGAGACAGGGAGAGCACTACAAGTCCAAGCTGAGTAGTGAGACCCTATACCAAATAAATAAATAAACTAATTTTTTAAAGATAAGTAGACTTGATGCAAAGTAGCTTGTAAAAATTAATAAACACTGAGTTTGCCTCCAGAGTCAACTACTATGAAGGCTCTGTAATAAAAATGGCTGTAAGAATTAATGAATTGAACAAAAGGGAATTAATGAATTGAGGGCCATCCAGACAGCTCAGTGGACTAAAGCACCTGCTTATATAGAGCGCAGCAGCTGGGGCTTGATCCCCAGTGTGCTATGCCAACCCTGCCCTATGGCACGCTAAGAGGACAATTGAACCTGGGTATGGTAGCATGAGCCTATAATCCCAGAGTTTGGGAGGTTGAAAACAGGAGAATCACTATGAGTCCAGTCTATGTAGTGAATCCCTGTAGACCCTGCAGACTCTGTACCAAATATATAAAAAAAATAATTAATTAATTAATTAATTAATTAATGAACTAGGACTGGGGAGATAACTCAGTGGAGTAAGTGTGTGCCTACCTGGCAAGCTCAAGGTCCTGAGTTCAATCCCTGGTACCACACACACAAAGAAGAATTAATGAATTGATAACAAAGGTTGATAAATCATAAAACATAGAACAATGAACCACATCTAGAAGAAGCTAACTGGCATTGATGTGCTATGGAAGCATGTTGATATTCCACTTTCACATTTATTGTCATCATATCGCTTTATCTTTGAGGAGTGCTTTGTAGACTTTGTGCTTCTCATGATTAAAAAGTAACAGTTCATTTAACTGGAATCTTTGGGTGGCAATGGGTTTAACATGGAATGATTGCACAACAGAATGGGCCAAACTCAGCAGCAAGCCAGTTAAGAGACGCGTGGGGTGGTGTCCCACTGGTGCCTTGCATGCGCCCTTAACTCTTTCTCTGTACTAATGTGTACAAATGAGCACACATTTGGGCTTTTTAGTCACTTTACAAATCGTCTTCTTGATGGGCCATGACGCTTCAGAGTAACCCTAGTACGTTCACCCGACCAAGCGTGCACACGCTGGTGCTCCGCACAGCTTCCCTCTTCTCTCCTCCTCGAGGATCCGTCCATCTCAGCCGCAGTGAGGTCTGTTGCTTCATGCCTACTCCTGGCTGCAGTCGCTCATCCTGGGTTCACTATCTTCTGTGTCTCTCAACATCTAGGTCAAGCCAATCATAAGAAAACTATAAAACAAATGCTGGCTTTCCCACAGCGCCTCTAACTTAGGTACTATGCTCTCTAATTTGCACCTCAGCTTCAGCCCGCACATTCATCTTGCTGTGTTCTGTGGTCAGCATTCTTTTACCACAGCAAAGAAAACTCTAGCCAGGGACACATCCAGAGTACCTGAAGTGGTCATTTTAGGGGCTATACATTTGTCTCATCAAAATTAGTATGCTTTCTTTACTAAACCTGAAGAGGACAACCTGACCTTTGCTGATATCCCTGATGTCAAACTTGTGGCTTCAGAGAATTTGTACCCCAAAAGACACACGCTGACACTCCTAGCATCTTCTTACCATCTTCTGCTCAAAGGCAGCATGGACCAGCTTGAGACTATGTTCAGCTCACCCATCCATGTCCACTTTGTTATTCAGCTTTCTATCGTTCAAACAAAAATACCTGGTACAATCAACTTCAAGGTTTGGCTCATGGGCCCAGAGGTTTAAATATATGGTTACTCAGTAGTATGGGTGCTTGCCCTGAGGTAAGTCAAAGGCAATGGTGAAGATTAGCTTCCCTCATGCTAGACAGGAAAGAAGATGAAGATGTAAAATACCCTTTCAGGGCACACTTCCAGTGACTTCCTTCCAACTAGCTACAAGACCTAGACTTTGAACTCCTTCCAGGAGTCCATTAAGTTTTGAATTAATCCACTTATGAGGTTAGAATTATCTTGAGTTGATGAGCTCTGAACAGTATTGCATTAGTGGCAAAGCCCTCAATGCGTGAGCCTTTGGGGTGAAATTTCACCTCCAAAGCATAACAGTCAGTAATGCCCATTTTCCCTTCTTATCATCATCTTTCATTCTAAGACTACTACTTTTTTTGGAGCACACTACTTACCTAAAAGAATAGTGTTCCTGGCCCTGTTCTCAACTATGAAACTGGGTGGAAAAATACCCTAAAATGCCTTACTTTCTGCCAACTTTCCTTTTGGATGCAATTATGACTTTTGGCTTTACACACTGGATCTGATGATGTTGGAGTTGACAACAACAGCACTTATTTACCTACCATGCAGCAAGCTCAAGACAGGCCTATGTGACAGCTCTTTCACTGTTTTGGTTGGAGTATGGTAGTACTTACTACTTGTCGTCTACAGTGGGAGGATTAGCCAAAATTTTAAGACATAAGAATGGTTTCATTCAACAAATTCTGACATGTTCTCTTTGAAAGTTTCACAGGAGCATGAAGAACAAAATTAAAATCACCTGTAATTTTTCTACTGCTGGCTTTTGTGTCCATTTCTATTATCTTTTCAATTGCATGTAGAAAAGATGCAGACAAATGGATATGCTCACAATTATATGTTATGTGTTCTTTTAATGATCCTTGTTTTTATACTTAAATATATTCAGATATAATTTGTGATCATCTCAAAGCATTAATTAGTTTTACTTATTTATTCGTCTTTTTTCATGAATTTAGTATGGGGTCTACAGCGTCTCATGACATAGACTGGACTCATAGTGATCCTCCTATTTTCAGCCTCTCAGCCTCCCAAGAGCTGGGATTACAGGCATGTACCACCTCTCCTAGTCTCAGTGACCCGGGAGTGGGTAAGCATGGCATGCCAGGGTTTGAACACTGGTCCCTGTGTCTGCCAAGCAGTCAGTTTAGTTCACTGAGCTATCTGGCTGGCTCACAAAGCATTATTCTTAGGGGTAATTTGCAATCACAATGACACAGACTGTGTTCAGTGTTTCTTCCTAAACATAATCCCCTGGTGTCTGTCACTGCTGGCTCATCCACCAAATGTATTTTGAGTGCTTCTTTGTGTCAGACATGTATGTGTGATTGCAGCATATCAGGAATAGATGAATGTGGCATGATTTGTGATTATAAAAGGAAAGAGGAAAATTGAAGAGCTTCCAATAACTTAACCCTCATGGATGTTTACAGATATCAAAAGTTAACACATTTTACCCTTTGAAAATATGCATTTTAATGTTTTATATACCTCATATAAAACTGTCAAATTCTAGTTAGAGGATGTGGTGACACATTCCTATAATCCCAGAGGCTGAAGCAGGAAGATTATTGTGCATTCTAAGCCAGCCTGAATTGCATAGCAAAACCTGTCTCAAAAAACAAATTAAAAAAAAAATAAATAAAAAGCTGTTACATTTTTAAAGTCAGGAAATCTAAAGGGAGAAAATTATTTGAGAAATACATTTAAATACAACACAGTGAGCATTATAATGTCCACGTGCAGAGTCACATGGGAAGATACAATAAGAAGCTCCATCCAGGGAGGATGAGACAACTCAGTCGACTGAGTGCCCACTTTGGCAAGCACAGGAAATGAAGTGTGATCCCTGGCACCACACACTGCACCAGCCCTGCCCCTGGGCATGTTGAGCTGACCACTGAAACCAGCCATGGTGGTGCATGCCTGTCATCCTGGTGTTGGAGAGGCTGAAAACAGGGGGATCACTTAAGAGTTCAAGCAGTACAGTGAGACACCATACCAAATACAAAAGAAGAGAAAGAGGAAAAGGAGAAGGAGGAAGAGGAGGAGGAGGAGGAGGGAGAAGAAGAAGAAGAAGAACAAGGAGAAGAAGAAGAAGAAGAAGAAGAAGAAGAAGAAGAAGAAGAAGAAGAAGAAGAAGAAGAAGAAGAAGAAGAAGAAGAAGAAGAACAAGAACAAGAAAAAGAAGAAGCTCTGATTTAACCCTGGAAAGGTGAAATGAGTATCAGAGAATTCTTCCTGGACATTTTAAAGGATAATGGTGTGGGAATGACAGCTGATTAGGTGAGAAGATGGCCAAATCCAGGAGTCATTGGTGGACGTGTTCCACACCAATGAAACATTCATATTCCTGAATTATGAAAAGAAAATAATGGAAAGTTTGATTATTTAAAAGGAAGAAATTATAAGGTTAGTTTGAAAGAAAAAAGTAAAAGAATAAAAATAAAAATTCAGAATCAGCAAAGACCAAAATCTAAAAGAAAGATTTCCAAGGTCATATTATATTCTCAGTACAAAGAAAGTTAAGTAATCTGTAGAGAGATTTAACTCTCTCTCTCTCCATATATATATATATATATATATATATATACATACATACATACATACATATATATATATATATATATATATATATATATATGTGTGTGTGTGTGTGTGTGTGTGTGTGTGTGTGTGTGTGTGTGTGTGTGTGTGTGTGTGT
>PVKA01026567.1:0-15724 GCA_004027165.1 Ctenomys sociabilis | reverse complement strand
CTTAACTAGATTAGTTTCTTTGATACTGGCTGGCCTAGGCATGTAAGTCACAACCGTATTAGACTTGATTGTTGTATGTTATCAGTCAGATCCGAAAGAAATAGACAGGAAGTCTGGATCAGTATAGCCTCAGAGGTCTTCCTGAGCCCAATCTTTCTCCAAGTGAGCCCAAGCCACCAAAACTTGTCATAGTTATTGAGGGCTACAAACAGGCTAAGGAATGTATGTAACTAATTTGGTGTAAACAAGCTGTTATTTCCTCCTCCTGCAATCACCAAACTCCAAGTTTACATATCTCTAGTCTGTAACTTCCCAGGTAAAGGAACAAAGAACAGACAGGGTACTGCTTCCAGCAATCAGTTACCCTGTCTCCAGCTTGCTAAAATTACAAGGGGCCAGATTCTTTAGGCTCTATTCCTTCTTCCTTGTTCCCTCTGGATAGGACAATAGGCTTGTGGCTCATATCACTACAGTTGCTAAATCATATCACTAGGTGAGGCAGTGGGATACGTGTTCTTATTCCCAAGTTTTTAGGTTAGAAAACCTTGGTCAGTTATGGTGCCTTCGATTTTCACTTTTAGATCATTAACATTAGGAACAAAAGAAGTGTGAAAGAAGAAAGGGATTGGATTGCAGACACACTGGACCTGAGATATCTGCATGACAACAGATGGAACACTTACGTGAGAAGGTGCACGCCCTTGACCCAAGCAGGTGGGCATTAATTTGCTTTCAAACGATACTTCCTGGGAGAATGGGAAATGCTGTAGCCTTAGACTGAGTCTTGAGAAACTCTAACACTTGCTATATTGTAGAATAGGAAGGAAAAGCAAAGAAAGAGGGAAAGAATTAGCCAGTTTTCGTAAAGAAACTGGTAGCAACTGAAAAGCTAAGAAGGTACAAATGACAAATCAAAAGGAAAATTATCATTTCCTCATTTGATTAGTTCATGTACAATTTTCTTGTTGCTACTGTAACAAATCAGCAGAAACTTGATAGTTTTAAATAATGCAAATTTATTGCCTTAAATTCTAGAAGTAAGACACCTGAAGTCAACCTCAGTGAATTCGTTGCCATGACTAATTCTTCTATTTCTAGTTTTACTAACCAGCTGCAATTCTTAGCTCAGGGTCCCTCCTCAGATTGCTTCAGCTTCTGGCCGGTGGCCATCAGCTGCTGGTCTCCCGGCGTAGTTTCTCTTCCCAACTCTTTCTTCTGAGCGCACACGTAATTGCAGCATGGAAGTTTATGTGCTTAGGCCTGGATATTCCCTCCCTCTTGCAATCATTGATTTAACCATGTCACTAAGAAACCTTTGCCACCTACGTCAACATATTCAGTCTCAGGATAAGAACATGAGCTTCTTGGGGAGGTGGGAGATTCAGTCCTCACTGAGGCCACTGTAGAAATATTAGATAATTACCAAAGTTCAAGGCAATGTGGACTGAACAGTGGAAACAGTGGCTGTGAATAATTGTGCAAGACTTTTGACATAAGTGAGAACAGAGGGAAATGATAGATAGAGAGGGTAAATATGTTTGGTGATTAAAATAGAAAACACTGAACACTTTCAAACAATGACTGGAACAGTCCAAAAGATCGGAGAAGCTGATGATATGAGAAAGAGTTGAAAGCACATGACGACCAAATTCTGCACAGGCAGGTGGCGTGCGTAGCCCACGTGAGTTCGTTCTTTCCTCAGACCTTCCCCGCGCTCCTAGTCCTCTTGTTCCATCTCTTCGCTCCTTTATCACCTGGGAAAACAGATCTATTTCCCTGCTTCTTCTAATGTCTTTTAATTTTCTCTTTATTTATATTTTGGGTTTCATTGAAAGGCAAGGAATAGCTATTTACTTATTTATTTATAAAATTATTAATATTGCTTTCCTTTAACAACTTTCTCTCATGTCAATGTTTTGAGAACCTCAACATGCCTCCTAGAGGTTTAAAATGAACACCAAATTTCAGCAAAATAAAACCATGGTGGGCCAGTCAGATAGTTCAGCGAACTAAAGAACCTCCTTAGGCAGAATCAGGGACTGGGGTTCGATCCCTGAACCTGCTGTGCTGGCCCTGGCCCCCAGGGCTCTCTGAGGGGGCGATTGAGACTGGGCATGGTGGCGCGTAATCCCGGATCTTGGGAGGCTGTAAACAGGCAGATCTCTATGAGTCCGCTCTAGTAGTGAGATCCTGTAGAACCTGTAGAACCTTCCCTAAGAAAAAAAGAAAACAGGAGATTCATTATGAGTCTGATCTACATAGTGAGACCCTGTAAACCCTGTACTAAATAAATAAATAAATAAATAATAATAATAATAATAAAGAAAACCATGATTTTGCAGATCTGCACGATTGCTTTCCTTAGTATTTTGAACATTGGGTTTTTTTCCCCTAATCTTGCATGACGCTAGAGGTTCTGTCAGAGTTTACCAAATTGTGAGGTTAAATGAACTATGCAGAATACATCTTTGTTCGCAGTGGTTTGCCTATAACAGCTGCGTCACCGTTTGCTCTCCACCTTTTTCTTTTGTTATTTCTGAGTCAGATCATGGCTTCCGCTGAGAGCTCCAGGTAGTGCATTTGCAAAGTTTCCCATAAGTGGAGCCTGCCAGGCCTCCTCCTGAATGTTACATAAATCACGCTGTACACTAAGATACTCGGGAGGGGTGTGTGTTTGCACACAGGCCTGTGGAGGTGCAGCTTGCTGGAGGTGTGTTGTATGCAGGCGATAATCATAAGATTTTAGTAACAATTGTCAGGATTTTCCTTACTAGGGTTAGGGAAGGCAATATATTTTTGAAATTTAACCACTCAGTTGCACACATTTGTGCAGCATTGATTGACAGAGAGACTCATGCCAGAGAATGCTTGGGAAAGCATTTCTGTTAGTGAGATGTAGGGAATCTACAGAGAGTAAAGGGGGAAAAAGGACAGTTGCGGATGTAGCTCAGGAGTGGGTGCATGCCCAAGCTGGCAGGCTCTGCAGGAGACATGGAGGAAGAGTGGCTAATGGAACATATGGAAACTCAGGACCTGTGCACATTGGCTAGTCAGGCATCACCTCTCCCAAGAGACTGTTTTTCAAATGAATGCTTAAATGATATCCAACCAGGATGCTGCAATGCCTCTTAGACTTACTGTGCTAAAAGACTATGATGAGACTTTAAATACAAAACTGAGGGCGGGCCAGATAGCTTAGGGGATGGCAAGATAGCTCAGCATATTAAAGCGCCTGCCTCGGCAGATGCAGGGGCTGGGGGGTCGATTTTCTGCTGTGTGTATGCCCAACCGCTGAGAAGGCTATTGAGACTACATGTGGTGGTGTGTGCTTGCAATCCTAGCACTTGGGAGGCTGAAAAACAGGAAGGACTACAAGTCCAGTCTGTGTAGTGAGACCCTGTAGATCCTATACTAAACACATCAAAAAAAAATTGACACAAGACTAAGAACCTAGAGAGACAAAGGTGTATTTATAAATATGTGTGAGTGTGTGCATGTTGATATGAAGGGGATAAGTGCATGACTTTAACAATAATTTTCACTTATTCAATTTACTGTAAAAGCTGTTAGTCCAGTAAGCCCCCTCAGAATGTTTGCCTTTACTTCAAATGCACCCCATCCATTTCTAGACATCCTGATTTGTGGAGTGTCTTTACCTGCAATCTCGAGGCTGCCTTGATGTCTTGAATGACTTGAAAACCTTTACCTTTCCTGGTCATTTTTCACTGGAGAAGAGCCAGAAGTTGCCGGTTCCAGAACTGCTGATAAAGGCAGATGAGGACACACCATGGCAATTTTCAGAGCCTTGTTTTCTTTTCAGTGACGCTTGGCAGCAGGATTCACTGTAATTTTATTTTTTTAATTGCAGCTCATAACACACTCACAAAGGACCAGTAGACCTACTCTGGAAAACAACAGGAGTGTTGGGAGAGCTGAGTTTGAAGCACAGGAAGAGTATTTTGAGGAGGATTAATGAGAATGTGTTTTTACTTACTACATTTTTAAACATTCACCAAACTTTTGCTCAGCCATTATACATCATTAAGGATCTTATAGGGTGTCTGAACAGCTGGCATCTGATTTACCTGTAAGGTTTCAGATAAGATGTGACATTGCAGAATGTTGGGGCTGGACCAGAAGGAACAAGAGGGAAGGGGGTGTGGTGTCTGCGAAGAGGGACACGGAGACCAGGCCCCAGAACACTAAGCAAACCATCCTGACTGAAATTGAGAATAGAATTTTGTGGGGAAAAGTGGAAAAGGTGATTGATGGGATGTCTTGGAGGCTCCTACATGGCTGTGAGGTGAAATCTGTGTGCAAAACTTCACACTAGAACACTACAAATGCAGGATGAGCAAAAACTGGAATGATGGGAACAGGATCCCACTTTGTTGAATAGGCACTTTACCAATATTTTCTTTTTTCTGTAAGACCTTCAGAAAATTGCAGAGATACATTGTCACAGAAGAATTGAATGGATAAGTTCTAATAGGTAACCAGTGCGAAACTCATAAAGCTAGAAGGAACCTGGCACAAAAGCTGTAGTACCGGCCAGAGAAATAGCATCTGCTTAGGCAAGCACAGTGACTGAGGTTCAATTCCCAGTGCCACATGATGTAATCCCAGTGCTGGGAGGCTGAAAACAGGAGGGTCACTATGAGTCCAAGCTGTGTAGTGAGACCTTGTACCAAAGACATTAAAAAGAAAAAAGAGTTGTGGTATTCGGAGTAAGAAGTTCATGAGAGAAGTATCTAAGGCTAGAGGACAACCTCATTGCTTGTGAAACTGAAAAGAAGAAGCTCAAAGCCGCAGGTAGTTCTTAAGCCCAAGGTATTTTTTGGGAGACACAAGCCTGACATTGACACAGGCTTGTAAATCAGCCAAAAGACCTCCAACAGAAGGATAAAGCTAACACTTCGTCAGCACTGGAGCAGAAATCATTAAAGAACTATGGGATTAATTCTTGCTTTTCCCCCTACTTCTAATGGCATAGATTCAAACATTTTCACCCAGACAAAGGGCAAGAACTCATTCCACCAGATAACTTACAGGGACAGTGAGAAGTAAAGGGGAAGACAGTCGTAAAACTTTATTTGCATTTTACAAATTACGAGGCTGAAGACTCCTTTAGTTTCTTTGATGTTGGCTCATTAGTCACATTTCCCTTTGAAAGTATCAACAGATACAGTTATGAATTTTAATAGAAAACCCTTATCTGTATTTTAATCTATTCTTGTACACTTTCTGAGGGACTCATGTGTTACTTGTTTCTATAAAATAAAGCCATATTTTACTCTCGACATAGTGCATAGAAACCACACATTAGGAGTATGCGTGCTAATAAGAGTCATTCAGTGTCAGATAATGGAAATTGAACTAAAATTTAAGCCACAGAAGAGGAATCAGTTGCCTATGCATGAACCAAAATGGAGTTTCCCCCACCAACTTCACCACACTCCACTTTACCTTTCCTCCCACTTGCAGAGAATATCTTGTGAGACAGACACCCAGAGAACCAGTCAGCATAATAGCTTCAAAGCTACTCTAAAAGACAGTAGGCAGTTAGTAGGCGGGAGAAGATGTCTGTTGACATTTCACTATAAGCTATCTGAATAGGATCAGCTGGGGGAACTTCGCAAATTGTAACAAGCTTCAAAACCCTATGTGGTATAAGTACGAAAAATAAACAGCCACCTTCTAGACTTGAGCAGACTCTTTTCCCCTGCTCCACCTACCACGTGGAACTAATAATTATTTCTTCAGCAGTGCAAATTACCTCTGTCTTTTATTCCAACACCATCTTAAACACAGGGTTGCCTTTCATGTTATAGCCAGGAGGGTTAGCTTGTTAAAAATTTGTCCCGCCATTCCCCAAAGTGTCATTCAGAGATCCACTCATGCGACTCTCATTAATGACAAAGACCTGTGTCTAAAGGAGTGTGCAAGGCCCTAGAGAGCATAAAGATTCAAAGTGTTATTGAGACCAAGCTATCTTATCTATAGGTCAGCCTTCCGGGTCGCGAAGGACTCGGCCCCATGAAATAAAGCACAGAATTCTGCACTTGCCTGGCTCTCCCAACAATTGGTGATGAATAGTTTTAGCCTCCTCCTCCACACTGAATAAGAATTACCCAATGCAACAAATCATGTCTGTCTAAATCTATGTCATACTTCACATAGATTGCATAGCTTTTTTAGAAAGAAAGAATTAGGTACAGTTAGCATCTGTATTTGTAAAAAAAAAAAAAAGTAAGTAATCACTTGAAATCAAATTACAAGTGAATTCTTTTCCACGTTTCTTCTAAATCTATTTCATAAAATTGTAGATTCACTCCCAAAACATCCATCTATGCTTGCATCACTTATTTAAGTTTCACTTATGTGTATAGCTTTGGTTAATACAGCATTACAAGGATTTTAAGGGAAACATTTCTATAAAGTTGGACATCACAGGACAATAAGAACTGTTCACTCAGACCTTTGATGAAACCACTTCCAACTTGAGCTTTGTGGGCTGCTTGAAGACGGAACAAATCCTGTAGCTTAGGTATGCAACATTAGTCAGTTTAACTGGCACTTCACGTCCTGCAGCTGAGATACAAATGGGAGGAGCACTGCTCACCTGCCGGAGGACACCAGCCCTACACTGTTAGGACAGTCATCCTGCTGTGTGTTCCACTCGGCTCAGCCCCACCAAGCCAGTGGGCCTGGAATTGCTGCCTGCTGCCAGGATTAACATCTCAGTACTTTCCACTAATAGTTTATGGTTACTTTTCAAGAATTACATGATCATTCAGAAAGTTGGCTTTAGTTTATGAGCTGTTAAACTTCTGGTAAGCCTAATGGAGAAGAACAAAGGTGTCAGTGGTCCTGTTGGTAGGAACTTTTCTTTGGGGACATTTGCTGGACCCATTTTTCCTTTGTTTTCATTCTAGAGATCCATATCCCACCCTATTTCTTTATCTGTATGTTTGCACATTTTATTCCAATGAAGACTGAGCTTCTCCAGGTAGTAACCAGCTTTTCCTCCTTTATTTATTTTATTTTTATGTTTTGGCAGTGGTGGGGATTGAAATTGGGACCTTGCACTTGCCAGGCATGCACTTATGCCACTTAGCTATATTCCCAGACCCCTCCTACTTTATTAGGCAAGCATCCACACAGGTTAACTTTAGCTTTCTCCTATGATCATATTGATTTTACAATGGAAGTAATATACCATATGCTATGGTAATAAATTCTGGGTAGATGAACAAATGGAATGGGGTGTGTGTGTGTGTGTGTGTGTGTGTGTGTGTGTGTATGTATGTGTGTGTGTATTCAAGGTCGACTATGTGGTTACTGGTAAAACTTGATGTGATGGCTCTGGAATTTAAAAGTCTGTAGTTAAAAGAATGATTCAGCAACTGAAAAGGAGAACAGGCCCTCCCTGTCCAGCCCCGAGAATCCAGCTGAATTGTTGGTTTCTCCGTTGCTTTGACTGTAATGTCCACAGTTACTGAGTTCACTCTTCCCAAGTACATCGTTGTTGCATTGAAGAGGGAATGAAAGAACGAATGAACTTGCATGGAATCCCCACTGTGTTTAAGTCATCAGCTGGGTGTGTGGTGTGCCAGCCAAATTCAGCATAGCATAGCAGCTCAGATGACTCACCAATGTTCTTCAGTGATAGTCATTCACTTGAGTTGCTTATGCTGAGAGTCCAAGGCTTCAGTGTCACAGTCAAGCACAGTTAGATGCTAATCTAACCAATAAGGCTTTGTCTGTCTTTTTTTTTTTTTTTTTTTTTACTTTTTTCTTTTTTTTTTTTTTTTTTTTTTTTCTCCTTTTTTTTTTTTTTTTTTTTTTGTGGCCAGCTCAGCCCGCCCTTAGATGGGGTGGCATAGGTGCTAGAGATAGAACCATGGTCTCTGTGCTGCCTAAGCTCACCTATCTTGCCAGCCTCAGGGCTCTATCTTTCTACATCCACAGCCTGAAAGAAAGAGAGTAAGAGTGAAGGATATGGCACCGGTATGGTTAAATTTGTCATGTGTTGTTATGTGTAACATCCTTATCCTTCTACATGTGCTTAATACTTGGTTTCCTTAAACACTCTTCTCTCTTTTGTTGAGCTTAAATTAATTTGATTTAGGAACTCTAAATTGGAAAAGAGTTTGAGAATATTTAAAACAGTTAAAACTTATCATTTAATTATGAATTCTGTTAAAAATTTAAGAACCTCATTAGCCATTGCATTAAAAAAAAAAAAAAAAACAAAAAACTAACCCCTCTGTCCCAGTTCATGGATTTAAAAATGTTTCTGTAATATTTTTCCCCACACCACATTCATATCTTGGCAGATGTTTTTTCCTGAGTCTGTTACCCTTATCTTTTTTCTGTCTCTCTCTGTCTCTCTCTTTCTCTCTGCCTCCTTTCTGTTCTAATTTATTCATATATTCCACAGTATAGAGACAAGCTGGATATTTTTCTGTTTATTCTACTCTGAGAGTCCATTGAAGAAAAGACCTTAGTGGGAAGCGCCTTTGTAAACTCATTCTGTTCATCTTGCATAGGATTGGGGACAGGATAGACATTCAGTCAATGTGCACAAATACATGTGTCTTGTGACAATATCTATCCCTTCCAATCATCACTGCCACTCAGATTTCATCCTATGCTTACTTGTTAAGACAGAACCCTAACACTTTGGACTGTTTTGAGGAATAACATACGTTTTCTCAGAACTGATATTCTCAGACCCTGGGTACCCTGGGCCTTAAATCCCTAAATAAGCAAATAGTTTGCAGGGAAGCAGGCTCCTAGCCAGTCCTTATTGGCAGGGTCTACAACGTCTCTAATGAGAGCTGGCTGCTATTCTGAGCCAAGAGTACTGTCTGTCTGTTTCCATTTAGCAGTAAAGTCCTTAATCTTCATCATTCCCCAACTTCCATTTGTTTTCCAGTTTTTTCTCACATTCCTGACATCAGCCAAATAAAGTAGTTCCATTTCCTGTCTGTTTTAATATTTTTATAGGATCCTCATGGATATCAGATATTTCTCCATCTTCCCTATTGGTTAAATTATTCTTTCTGCTTTCAATCTGCAGAGAAAAGATCTGTTCCATGGGTTTTTGGTTTCAGTTACAAGTAGACCTCTCTATAACAGAGAGCTGATAATATGGGACAGTAGATGGATATGGGTGTAAATTATTGAAATGCAGTTTTCATAAGTGTAAGATGTGAAATGTGTCAATGTACTGAGAAATACAGCATGGAGACAGCTGATCTTTCCTTAAGGTTGTCAAGGACTGAGTACCAGAAAAACTGTAGGGTAAAGGGCACTTCAGTGAGGTCTGCAGCTATGTACCAAGAATGAAAGAACATTGTATGTGGTTGAAAAAAGTTCAGTATCTATGAAGCATGTGCTATGGCTTTGCAAGTGGCAGGGCATGTGGATGGAGAGGGGGAAAACATTTCACAATAACCAACACAATGTCTTTGGTGTCATGCATTAGGAAGTTAACCTGGCATCACAATAGAAAGTGAACATAAAGAGAGAAGAAAAGCAAACATAAAGAAAAGAAGAAGAGTCATCAGTAAAGTGCAAGTATTCTGAAGTGAACATCAAGGTACTTGAAGGAGAAATAGTAAGATGACAAGGTTAAGAAATCAACTGTTTACTATCCTGAGGAGAAAAGAGGATATTTAAAAGATTACAATTAGTAATGAAGGAAGATCTCTGGGGATCAATGTGAAAAACAAAATAGATGGTCGGCTTTTTGGCTATAGATTACTACGTGTGTGAGCACATACATGAGAAATCTTAGGTTGTATATGGATAATGAAACACATGGACATTTTATAATAATATATGGGAACATCTCTTATATACTCTGTGTCATGCTCCAAGGAAAAACCGTATGCAAAGAGACAGAAAGAAAGATGACTAATTTTTAAGATGGGAATTAGCTGATACAAATCTCTAATCAGTTTAAAAAAGTGCTGAACTTCAGATTCCCATAATGCAGTTCCCATAATTCTTTCTTCAGAAAGACACAAGATCATTGTATTCATGAAAGGTACCAGATCTAAGGTACTTGGAGGAAGTGAGGGTACAGCATTAGACCCAAGGGACTCATTGAGAAGAAAACAACACGGAAAGATAGAGCCAAGTGAGCTGTGAGACAGGAGTCTGGACTTACATGTGTTGTGTTTAAGATCAACAGAAAATATTGAGAAAGAAATCCATAAACACATTAGGCAAGGATTATGCAGACAAACTCATGCTCAGATAGGAGAGATTATGTGCTGTAGTTTGAAACTGAGAAATTCTAAAGCTTTCATCCTGCATGCCACTGAAAATGGGAATAACCGAGATGGTATTAGATGAAGATTGGTCCTGGAGAAACACTTCTGATGAATTCATAGCAGGGTGTCTCAGGGACTCTTCTGTTGTTGCTGGGACAAAATATCTGACACACAAAACTAAGGAAAGAAAGTTTTATTTAGCTCACAATTAGTGGAGGTTTTTGACCATTCTTGGCTGGCTCCAGGGCAGAGTGGCACATGGAAGAGGGCAGCAGAACCCTCCTAGGGGTGGAAAACAGGAAAGAGTAAAGGGAAGGGCAGAAGCAGCTGAAGCTTCTAGCAAGGCTCTCTTCCCTCCTTACATTGCAATGCAGGTTACTCACCCCGGTGAGGTACTGCACTCTCACCCATGAACTCTAAAAGCCTCCCCAATGACCACCTGATGTTTTGGGGGGACAACTAGACATAAACCATAACAAACACTAAGGGTAACCTTTAAAGAAAATTCATAATCATATCCTTATCTTGGATATACAACACTCTTAAATCCATTTTGTACCCTTGTTGTGTCTAGACTTCTGCTTGTCATAACTCTTTTCAAGATAAGTTCTAGGACTTTGCTCATAGCTGGATGGGAATCACATCCCACTTCTGTGTAGATTGGGAGGATTTCAATTTTATCACACTACATAAAAAGATCCTACAAAGATTCTTGTGAAACTATTTGCCTGGTATGATTTAAAATGTGCATTTAACTTTTTGCTTCTCCTGTAAACTTCTATACATGCTGGTAGCTAAAAAAGAAAAGTGGGGACTACACAGCACTGAGCACCTTAGAAAGAAACTTTACATATACTCTTTGCAATATGATACATAAAAATAGATCTATGAACAATTAGAGAAACCTGTTGAGGCTATAATCTTTCTGCTTTGGGTTTTTTTTTTTTTTTTTCATAAGCATTTGACTGGGCCTAGGGAGATAGCTCATTAGGAATATGCACTTGTCTGGCAAGTAAGTGCAAGGGCCTGAGTTCAATCCCCAGTTCTGCCAAAAATCAAGAACAAAACAAAATAAGCATTTCACTACAGCTGCACATAGATTTATTGAACTCAACTACTGTATAGCACTGTTGCAATGTGTGCTGTTACTACGGACAACTGAGACTCATGTTTACAACCACAAAAGTCAGGCATGCCTTTGAGTTCTGCCTTTGTAACCCTTGGCTTTCACATAATAGTTTTTCAAGCTCCATTTAGTTGGTAGTTAAGGACTCATTTTGTTATAATATGTATGGAAAAAATGATTTTAGTCAGCACACTAAATTCCTTGAGTAAATATGTAGAGTTGAAAGAAGTAACATATGATGTCTGGTCCTAGTTTAAGTCCTTGGCAAACAATGAAATACTCTGTGAGCTTCCAGTTTGAAACAGTGGATTTAGTCCTAGAAACTCACACTTCATGGTGGCATTGCCCTGACTAGCTACTATGGGATTGCTGACAAATAGTTATGATGACACAATGTATGTGTGGGTTCCAAATATGTAAATTTGGGGAGGGAAAGGAATAAGGAGAAATTCAAGGTGGGAATCATTGTCAGCTGTGCCCCAGGTTAAGGCTATATGGAGAACATTAATAAAGCACAAAAGAATAATGATCTGGGAAACCAACATAAAAATGGAAAATAGACTGGATTTCAGAAGTAGCAGACTGGAAGCGGGGTGGTCCTAGATCTGGTTTGGATGTGTGTTTTTCTTGGCCTTGATATTTGCAAACAGCATCCACTTGACTGTCCTTAGGCATGGCTGGTATCCTGTGTTACTCTATCTTTGTCCCTCTGCCTCTTCTGTCTTATACAAACCATACAAACTCATTCACACTCCTGATAATTATTGGAGTTTGCAACGCTTAATGTAATGTTTGGAATTTTTATGACAATGCAGTGCCATAATAGAAAGACTTTGAAGGCAAAAACCCTTGAGTTGAAATTTGAATTAAGTATTTCATTAACTATACAATGCATCTCCCTGAATATCATCGTTCTCATCTTTAAGAGAGACATAAATAATAGTGAGAGATACACTTAAAGTCAGAGGTTAAATACAGACTCAATGTGGGATAGGGAATTTTTTCATCTACAGTGGTGAATAATCATTATTATTAATTTTAGAAACAGTGTCTATGTCCCTCAAATTATTAATTTCACGTACACTCCATAACACCTGTAACTGACTCTGTCAATCTGTGTTTGGGGCAGTCCAAGATTCTGTTTTGTGTGTACTTGTGTCACAGTTCTCAGACTGACGTGGGCAGAGGTAAGCAGTAGGGCTCTAGAGAGCACCGATGATTAAGTCACATGTCCAGTAATTTCTAGTTAATTGTTCTGGGCATGGCCTGGACTTGGAATGTCTTTGCTTTTGTTTCAAACTCCCAATTCATGATTAAGATGGAAAAATAGGACTTATGTATATTCTATGAAATCATTATTGAAATGCACAATTTAGTCCTATTTGGTTACATCAACATATTTGTACCATGACAGAAACAGCAGGGATTGCTGGTTAGGTGGGTCATCTCAGACAGCTTGGAGGGCGTTGTTTGTATTACCCACAATTGTAAATTGACTGATGATCCCAACAGATAGATGTCTTAATCCCTGGAAACTGAGAATACATTATTACACATGGCAAAGGGAATTTAAAATTTGATAAAGTTAAATACTTAGAACATTTTTCTGGGTCATCTGGATGGTTGCAGGTACATAAAACAATCATTGTAACATGGTGGAATTCTAGAGAAAAGATGTAAGAGTAGGGGAAGAGTCAGAGAGATAGGAAGGAACAGGAAAAGGAACAATAACAATGATTAAGGTGTGTTGCATTCATGTACCAACTCCCTATGATGAATACAATCACTTTGCACAATACAATCAGTTGTATTCTACTTTAAAGTTGGACACAACAGTTTTATGCCAAAGAACCTCCAATGGCCTCTAAAAGCTGGGAGAAGCAAAGAAATGAATTCTCTATTGAAGCCTCCAGAAGGCTTCAGAGTGATATGAGGCCCTTGAATGCCTAATTTCACACTTTTGAACTCAAGAGGTCAGAATAAATTTGTGTTTTTAAAGCCACTCAGTCTGTGGTAATGTGTAGTAGCAACAATAGAAAAGTAACACACTTCACAATTCATTGAAAATACAGGTCTTACTCAGATCTTCCCATCAAGAGCCCTAGAGATGGGGCCAGTCAGTGCATATTTTAATGTGCACTCCAGGCAATTCTGATGTGTAACATAAAGTGAGAATCAGTGTTTTATATGCAAAGAGTTAGGTCAGTGTTTTATTTCAAAACCTATGGCTCTGAGGATTTTGCTATGGGAGACTATGTACAAATATACCAGTGATCCTGATAACAGAAATTTGTATGTCATACAATAGATTTTAAATTATCCTACGACATGTAATCAATGATGGGAGGGAAGATTCTCAATGTCTATCATGATTGCTGGGCTTGAAAAAATGTATACTTTAGGAAAATTCTGATCTTTGGTTAGAATTTATAGACTGAAACTTGACACATTCTAATTTGATGAGCACACAACTGCCAATATCACCAGACATTTGTTTTTGTTGTAGGAGGCTTTGAGGAAAGGCTAAGTCAACCTAAGCATACCAAATCACATCTTATGAGTCTGATGCTGCTCATGTAAGAAATTTAATTTAATTCTGAAGTGCAGTACATATTATATATTCACATGTTTTCAAAGTTCATGCATTGTCAGAGGTGGAATGAGAAAAAAATTATGTTTAAACAAAGCATTTGCAATTTCAAAATATCTTGATTGATTACTGCCCAGGAAGTAATAAAGCCGTATGCAACCTGTAAACATGAAAATTTCCTGCTGCTTTGACTTCCACAATGAAAACTTCAAGCAGCCTCACACCTGTTCCCTAAAGTCTGTGTGATCTTATTGTGTCTTAAATTGTCGGCTAGTGTGTGCGTCGATTGAGGCTAGGCTCTCTCTGGAGGGAACAGCATGAAGACTACTGGCTCACAGCCTTGAGGTTTCAGATATATTAAAAGCTGAGTGCTCGCTTCGGCAGCACATATACTAAAATTGGAACGATACAGAGAAGATTAGCATGGCCCCTGCGCAAGGATGACACGCAAATTCGTGAAGCGTTCCATATTTTTAGATAACGCTGTGCTTCTACATAATTCTATGAGAGGCAAGATCTGCACTAATGGTGGTGGGACAGGATATTATGTCGGCTTTTAGTGCTATGGTCATCCACTAGGTAAATAATTATTGAATCTTTGATATAATTCAGCTATAAAAAAACCTGTAAATATAATTTCATGTATGCACCTTGTACAATACCCAAACGTTATGAAAACAGTTTGCAATGTATTAATTCATCGACTCTGTATGGTTAAGGTGTCTTGAAACTGTCTGATTGACATTTGTATTTTAATAAAATAAAAATAAATGGAAAAAAAAAATAAAAGCTGAAACTTCCCGCTTGGATAGTGAACGGTGATGAGGTTAGCTACTATGACTTCACCAGTGCTGCAGCCTGTGAAACTGTCTATAGATGAACTTTTTCATTTAACCAAATTGGGTACTATCCATTTGTCACTTGAGCCTAGGAACACTCTTCTAAAAATATTAAAGTCACTTCTTCTGTTATTTATAGCATGATCTGTAATTTCTTCGTCAAACTACTTAACTGCATTTTATCCCACTTTAAAAAATATGGTATGAGGATCTAAAGTTCAAGGAAATATAACAATCGGTTGAAAAATACTCACCAGACAAGTAGTCATACACTCTTGTGTCACCTGACATGCACTGAACAAGCTGATGAATGAGGTAGGATTTAAATGGTAATTATCATTCATCATTATAATAGACTTATTAATTCATAAATTCTTGGTAAGCCAATTTTCTATAAAAAGGTTAATAATAAAAGTACAAAAGAAAAAAAATAGAGCCAATGTGATAAAAAATGTAAGAGCTAAAATATCTTTACTGTCACGTATCGCTCCTAATTATCCAGTAGTTTCATAATAAAATGCTTCTTAATATGGGACTATACTTTTTTCAGTATTTTGAAAGAACAAAAAGTATAATGCCAGTTAGTATTCACCTGCTCACTCTCATCACTGTGAAGCAGCATGTATATATATACAAACCAAACTGAGATAACATTTGAAAGCTCCAAATTGGTATAGTCACAAACAAAATATATCTTAAGCAGTTAATGTTTTTAGTAAGCACCGAGTTATCACATCGGAAGTTGTGCCGTGCACTAAGCTTGGCATTCTGTGCAGTTGCAGCCCACACATCTGCCATAAATGTAAGTGGATAAATACAATCAAATTGAGCCAAGTATGAATGGGATTGAGTTGGTTTTATTTTGTTCTTTTTTTTTTTTTTT
>PVKA01026566.1:0-31560 GCA_004027165.1 Ctenomys sociabilis | reverse complement strand
GGGGGGGGGGGGTGTCTGTATTTTTTTAAAATGTATTTAGGACAGGGTCTACCGGGCCTACAGGGTCTCACTACACAGATGGACTTGCAGTGATTCTCCTGTTTTCAACTTCCCAAAGCGCTGGGATTACAGGCGCGCACCGCCATGCCATCTCAATCGCCCTTTCAGTGTGTCCGCAAGTGGGCCGGATCAAACCCTGGCCTCTGCACTCTGCTTCAGCAGGCGCTTTAGTCTGCTGAGCTATCAGTTAAACCCTGGTTTTTATATCTTTTGAGACAGGGTCTCACACTGTAGCCCAGGCTGGCCTTGAACTTGGGGCGATCCTCCCACTACAGCCTCCCAAACTCTGGGTTACAGGTGTGCAACACCACGCCCACAAGCCCTGCCTTCTAAGAGCTGTCTGTGGAACAGGGGCTCCCAGAGTCGAAGTGTGGCTGCAGGGCCACTGTCATAGCCTGCCCACCACAGCCTCGTTTTCCCAGTTTTTTTTTTTTTTTGTGGTGCAACTGGGGATTGAACTCAGGCCCTTCGACTTGCCAGGGAAGCACTTATTCTACTGGACCATCTCCCTGGCCCCGCCCATTTACAGTAAAGGAAACTGAGGCCTGGAAAACCCAAGCACGCAGCTGTCAGGCAGTGGAGGTCACTGCAGGGTGTTCCCAGGGATTACTGGAGTGAGAGTTTCCATTCCCCCCAAGCCCAATGCTCTGTCCTGAAGCCACCAGGATAAGGGCAGGGAGGCCACTGTGAGAAAAGGCAAGGGCTAAAGGCTGCTGCCAGAGAGGTACAGAATGTTTCTGTGCCTGCTCCTGTGTGCAGACAAAGCCCAGCATGTAGGAAGTGTCCCCATGGAACACTGAAGCCTGAGGGAGGGGACAGTCCTGGGAGTGGGGATGGCAGGGTGCTGATCTCACAGCAGATGGCACTGAATAGGGTCCTGTGTCAGAGGTGGGAGGCCCCGTGCATGGAGAGCAGGAGGAGGGCAACTGAGTCCTGGGAGACCCCAAGGCCCTTCCTAGCTGTCACAGGGTGGCCCTGGTGTACCCCAGCCCATATCCTATCTCCAAATACAACTTTCCCTAAAGGAACCAAGCACCTGGAATTGTTGGACCTGCTGATCCCCAAACCTTCCACCAGGCACCCAGATCCCAAGGGCCTGAGGCAATGGCTTCACACCATCTGCAGAGTCCTCCCAGGGCAGGCAGGGTGGCCACACCAGGGCGGGACAGAAGCAGCCTATAGAGATCTTCCTGTGGGATAGATCAGTGGGCAGGGACACAGAAGCAAGGTTTGTCACATGGTGAAGATGACATGCTAGATTCTGGGCCCTTGGAGAGGTGGGGAGACAGAAAGCTGGAGACAGTGACACTGGCTGGGATCCGGGAGCAGCAGCAGGACCAGAGATGTGCCTGAAGAAGCAAGATCCACTGCCTGGGAGGAAGTGCCAGGGAGAGCTCATGGCCCCAGGGCCTGGTGCTGAGGCACTGGGCAGGACTGTGGGTGAGGTGTGGCTCCTGCCCATGAGCGGCTCACCTGTGTCCCTCTGGTGAGAGCTGCATTGGAGTGTTTCAGCTGCTATGGCCCTTGTAGGGGTTGTAGTGCCCAAAGCCCAGGGGGTGTCAAACCTACAGTCAATGATGTGGTGAGAGGGCTGGGATGTGGTGAGAGCCAAGGGTCCCAGGAGGGACCAGGGCACACATGTGGGTCTTACTGTGTGAAAGCTATCACCTGCTTGCCTTTTCCCACTATTTGGCCTGGGCTTCTAGGCCTGGGGCTAATGTATACCTAGAAGGTGGATCCTGCTGCAAGAGGACAAGGTCTGCAGAGACCTACTCCTGGACACTGATGGGGGCACTTGGGAGAAGCCTTTGGCTGTGGAGTGGGGGTACAGGGACTCCATCTGCCACCGGTAGCCCCCTATGCATGGGCCACACCTTGGGCAGTAGCTCTTCCCTACCAGAGTGGGCAGACCAACTCAGAACTTTGGTCTGCAGTAAGCGGCGGGCACATCCTTGGTCCTCTCACCTGCAGACTGTCGGCTGGTACACATGTGTGCAGGGTGCTCTGCACTGTTAATGACTTACAGAATGGACAGGGCAAGCCTCTTGCCTGGCTTGAACCACAGGGAGAGTCCACTTGGCCCAGAGATGCAACAACAGACCAGGAGAGGACAGCTGTGTCACCCAGCTAAGCAGCTGTCACACTTTCTCAGAAGGGTTCCAAAAAGACCTGCTGCAGACAAAGCACGCTGCCCACAAGCCATGAGTATGTTAGAAGTGCTATTTCATTCAGTGCAAGCTTTTGGGATGTATCTTTTTGTAGCATTGTTTAGGCCTTTCACAATGTTTTCATTGTTTCAGTGAGGCTCAAAACCTGTGACAGGCAGGCTGGCAGGCATGGGGCACACGCCTGTCAACCCAGCAGTTAGGATGCTGAGGACCAGAGAGTTCAAAAGCAGCCTAGGCTCCATTTTTCTCAAGAAAAAAAATGTAAGTGGAGGGGCCAGGGAGATGGCTCAGTGGAATAAGCACTTCCCTGGCAAGTGCAAGAGCCTGAGTTCAATCGAGGAGGAGCAGAGTGGCCCTGGGGAGCCTTGTGGACATCACCTTCCTTGCCCTCTGGTCCCATCCATAAGACCTACAGGCCCCAGGCTGCACATGGGGGTTGTCCAGGAGAGGAAATGTCTGTCCGCTACCACCACCCTCAGGGAGCAGGCCTGTCACACTGACTTCCCTGCACAAAGAACAACCTTGGTGACAGGCAGGGAGGCACCAGATCTGAGGAGTGGGCTTCCCAGAAGGCATATTTCAGCACTCAAGTGCTTTGTTTTTCTTTTTCTGCTCCCAAACTGTTGGAGTTACACAAAGCAAGCCCTGGGCCCTCTGCCATCAGCCTGACCGTTCTCACACAGATGTTTCCTCTCATGCTGTTGGCCACAGGTCAGCAGAACCAGGCCTGGCCCACACCCCCACTGCACAGCTCCAAGAACACTGGGCCAGCAGCCTCCATGTCAAAACCAAGCCCAAGAGACCTGGAAACATGACCCCAGGGACCTTCACTCAGAAAGGCCCCTAGTTGAGCTCTGTTGGTCTCCACAGAAAGGTCCTGCATCAGGTAGGCCTCAGGGACAGCAAGATACCAGTGAGGGCTTTGCTTGGGGGGCTGCTGACATTCCTAGGCATTTTGTCTTTAAAGGCCAGCAGTAGGGCTAGGGAGATAGCTCAGTGGTCTAAGCACCTGCCTGGCAAGTGCAAGGACTCAAGTTTGATCCCCAGTACCACATCCTGTGTCAGCACTAGAACCCCAGATGTGCCTATAATCCCAGCACTGGGGAGGTTGAGACAGGAGGATCACTACAAGTCTGAACTGCATAGTGAGACCCTGTAATAATAATTTTTTTTTTTAAATAAGGAGCTCTGGGTGCTACTGTACCCACTGGTAATTGGGTACAGTAGCACATGTCTGCTAGGGGAATTCTAAGACACCTGACACTTGTGTTCCTTGGGCAGGTGACTTAAGACTCAGACTATAAAATGGAGTGATGGTCTCTGTCCTGCTCAATACAGATTCTTACAGATGCAAAGTGGAGCTGGGCGGGAGGGCACAAAGCTGGGGATCTCAGAGGTCTTAAGGAGCAGTCACACTTCCCCTGGCCCAGGGAGTGCGGCAGCTTGTCTCTACCCCCCACTGCCTCCTCTCCTGGACAGCGTCACTGGGGCCACAGCTTCCAAGCGAACCCACAGCTGTGCTCTGGCCAGCTCCCACACTTCAGTGCCTGTGCAGCCAGGACAAGTAGACACAGACAGTGACCCTGAAGGAGACCTCCCGCTGCTGAGTGGCAGCGGATGTGATCCTGCGGTGGGCTGGGGTCCTCAGTCTCCAGATGACCGCAGGAGCCCCACATGCCCTACTGAAGTCCTGCTGCTCCTCACACCTTCTCCCAATCTGAAGAGATCCCAGGAAAAGTGGCTGGTGACAGCACTGCTTCAGACACTCCTCTGTGGAACTTTAGGCCACATTATCTTTGTTTCTAGAGGGCACTAAATGACAACTGAAGGTCTGCTCTTCATCTCATTGTCCATTTTTTTTTGTGTGTGTGTCTTTTTGAGACAGGGTCTCACTATGCAGTTCAGGCTGGCCTTAAGCTCACTGTAGCTCAGGCTGGTCTTGAACTCACAACAATCCCTCCTGCCTCCGCCTCCTGAGTGCTGGGATTACAGGCATGTGCCACCACACCCGGCATTTTTTTTTTGTTTGTTTGTTTTTTGTCATTGTCCATTTGTTTCCTGATGGCCACCCTTGACTTTGGTGAAAGACTATGACTGCACCTTCCAGTTCACTGCAAACTTCAGGCCACCCTCCTGGCTGCCCCTCCTTGGCTGCAGGTCAGGCTCCCTGCAGGAGGGTCCTCTAGCTTCTCCTCCAGACTGCTTAAAAGAACTAGAGGACTGGGGGCCAGGGAAATGGCTCAGTGGAATAAGTGCTTCCCTGTTAAGCCCAAGGGTCTGAGTTCAATCCCCAGTTCTGCCAAAAAAAAACAAAAACAAAAACAGAACTGTGCTTGGGTCAGCCATGCCTCCAGGGTAGCTAATAGAAGCCAGCAGCACCAGTGCTGGCCCTGGCAGACCACTCATAGCAGTTCCCTTGTTTCCCTTGTTAGGGGGTGACCTTGGGGACAGAGGGAGGGGTTAGGGCAGGTAGGAGAGGACAACAGGCCTGACCCTGTCCAGAGGCTCCCTCTGCCCTGGATCAATCACAGCATGGGCAGTTCAGAAGCAAATGCCTGGTGGCCAGAGCAGCACCTCTCTGCGTGCCTCCGTGGTGCTCCAACAGAGACAGTGTCTCCAGGAGTGCTGGGCTGCACACGCTCAGTACATGGAGATGCACGGAATGAGGGGGTGTCATCACACAGGATGCTACTTCCCAACATTCCTGCCAGGGGCCAGCGTCTGGGATAGACATGATGACCCCTTGTGGATTTGGCTCCTGCTCCCCTCGTAGTCCAGGCTGCTCATGTTCCCAGAAGCAAAACTCCTAGGTCCAGGAGCATGCTCGTACCTAAGGCTTTCTGCGCCCTTGCCCGGGTCTGCTGGGACCTAGATTGGTGCTCTGCAGGGTGGCCCCATGTGAGACCACCACCAACAGAGAGCAAAGTGCAGACAACCATAGGCTCCTCAAGTCCTCCAGTTTCGCACGTTTAAATTCACAGATGTATAAGACCTGGGGAGCACAGAAACTGCAACCTCGCCCTGCAACTTATGTAACATCGCACTCCTTGGGTGGCTTCCATATGCTCCTCCCTGAGGTATGTACCTAAAGGCCACCAGAGACAGCCTGGCGTGTTGGGGAGAGCTGCTCAGTCTGCCTTCAGTGTTCCCTTGGCCCCATGAAGAGCCGTGAGCTGTGCACCAATGAAGCACACGTTCTGTCTGCAGTTGTCACCTGACTGGCTATCCAGGCCCACAGGCTCTACGCTTTGGCTCCAGCTACACCTCCCCCAGTGTGGCCACTGCCCCAGTCTCCCTGTGTGCAGAGTGGGGACAGGCCTGTGCCCTGTTGGGAACACTTACTGGAAAAGGAAGATCAGACCTAGACTGTGCAGGTGACAGGGCAACCATACCCCCCACAAGGCAGTTCTCCCCAGGTGATGAATCCTTAACACCTTCCCTTGGTCCTCCCCACCATTAGCCAGGGCCTCCGGGGCTACAAGATCCACGGAGTTTTCCACTACACTAAAGCAAAGCCCACTCTACCCAGGAGGAAGCAGAGCAAAGGCATGGGGCTTGACCCGCCCTGCCCTCCCCAGGGTACAAGCAGGCTGAGTAATCAAGATGGCAGCGTCCACAATGCTGAGAAAATGAAATCACTGGAAACCCTGGGGAGCAGTTACAAAACACAAGCAGTTTTCAAGCGGGAGTGACCAGAAGCCTGGCTGAGGACCAAGTGGCCCAAGCCCTGACAGAGGGCTCCACCCCACCACCACCCCTGCTTCCTACCCAGCGAAACTGCCACACAAACTCTGGGAACTTCTGCCACTTGGGACTCTAAGCGCTCTGAAAAGGATCTTTTTAAATGGCACTGCACTTCCTGGAGGCCTCTCCTGGCCAGGCCTCTCCAAGGTTTTAGCTGTGAACTGTATAGGCGCCCCAGGGAGGCAATGGATAAAGAACTGAGCCACACTGCAGCAGGCCCGAAAATAGACTTTAATTTTAAATTCACAACTAACAAAATATACAAAGCAGTTCATAAGGAAAAGGAAAGCAGGGTGCAGCAGCACACCCTTCTCATGTTGGCCACTAGCTGGGGAGCAGGCAGGAGTCCAGGAGTTCATGACCAGTTGGGACAGCAGAGCTCTTGAGACCGGGTCTCCGAAGAAAAGGGGAACGGAGTCCATGAGAGGCTGTGTCTGTCACCCCAAGAATCCTACCTTCGGCCTCTTGGGGCCCAGGCTCTCCTCCTTGTGCAGGACTTCCTGCAGCGAGGCATGCAACACCTTGCCCACACGCTTGCCGGTCTGCAGGACAGGGAGGGCAGGAGAGGTGGGCAGTGAGCTCACACCAATCAGGAGCTCCTGCACTGCCCGTGGGCTCAGCTCAAGTGTGTGATCTTCCTGCTGCTGCTTCCCAGTATGCCCATTGTAGCACCAGGTTCTTCCAGGTTTTAGTAGTCTGGGGTTTACTGTATTTGTTTTTGTTGTTGAAGACTGAACCCTCATGCCTTGCCATGCATATACTGTACCCCTGATAAGCCCCAAGCCATTATGCTCTTTGGAATGCTAGGGGTGCACAGCTGTAACCCTAGCTACTCAGGAAGCCAAAGATCATAAGTTCAAGGCCAGCCTGGGCAACTTAGTGAGACATCATCTCAAAAAAGCAACCAGCTCCCACTTTGCTCTTGGTGTCTTGGCCAGGAAGCTGAGATGGCCATATGGGAAGACAGCCTAGGGAGATCTGTGAGCAGCCAGGACCCTCGTTGGGGCTTCCAGAGACAGACCCATGGGCATGCACAGTCCACCGTGTCCATCCCAGCTCCATCCACACTAGCCTTCCAGACCTAGGGAGATGTGGGACCAGGTTCACCCTCCAGCCCCATCCCTGCCACCTCTGTCTCCCTCTAACGGACAGGAAGCAGCCACAGTCAATTCCCATCAAATCATAGAATCTCAGGATCTGAGAGCTACAGATGACTCTTTATGTGATCAAAGGCTGATACCCTCACACAGAAACCAGGTACCTGGGGTCAGACAGGGGGCGGGGACCTGCTGTCCCTTACCTGCTCCCAAGTCCCACCCACAAGGCCTGGTCATTAGCTGCGCCCCTAGCTTGCAGCCTGCTGCTCGGCCCCACCTCACCTCCATCATCTCGAAGATGCTCTCAGGGTCCAGGCTGCCCTTCCCCACCTTCCTCATGCACGTCACCACTCCCTTGCTGGTGACCGACACTAGCAGGCTAGCCAGGGAACAGGCCTCCTCCTGGAGGGTAGCATCCACCACATGCCGACAGCCAATCTGCAGAGGGAGAGAGGCCATGTGCACCCTAGGTGCCTGCCCCACAGCCTGCTGGCAGCGACAGAGAACAGGCAGCACAATGTTTTGCAGCCAAGGGGACAGGGCAGAATGTCACACATGTGGTCATATGAAGTTTCACTCAATGGTGCACACAGAGGGCCCTGCTAAGGGACAAGCTCAAAAATGAGACACGTGCAGATGGCTTGCTGGGTCCCCAGCACCTGTCTGCATGAGTCATGCACTCTGGGTCATGAGGTGATCCCAGTGCAGCAATGCCCAATCGGGTGTGTGTAATGGGCCTTGGGTGCCTGCTCACTTGGACAGTGCTGGCACCGCATCCTTGACTGCACATTGGGCTGCAAGCCCCAGCATGGTGACAGGTTCAGACTTGGTCCAACATTTGGGGCCATAGAGGAGCTGCTGTTCACTGCCCTTGCACCCCTCAGGCATCTTAGCCACCAGAGTGGAGCGAATAAAGGATGGGGTATGCGCCACAAGGAGGGTTTGGATGTGAAGGGGCCGAGGAAGCCCTGCTCTCTGTGTGCCCAGCAGCCTGAGAGCAAGCAAAGCAGGAGCTACGGTGAGTGCGCCCAGTGTGGCCAAATCCCTGGATCTGGGATTGCACTACTGTACACTTGTGCCATTGTGACTGCTCAAGCCATTAGGCAATGCCAGCAGGTGAGGCCAGAGCCGTACCTTGCACAGGGTGACCACACAGGGCACATTCTCCACACTGATCTGCACACAGTCATACGGGTCATCAGACAGTTCGACTTCTTTGGAGCCCTCCTCATCCTCCAGGACACGAACCTTTGGGATCCTAGAAGCAGAAGTACAAACACCTGCTGACAGGAAGGAGGAGCAATGCCATCTTTCTCTTGGGATTAAGAACGAAGGTGGGGACCTCCTAGGGCAATACCATGCCTATCCTTCAGCATCCCTGTCCCTGTTGTATGCTCAGAGCAACAGAACAACCTAGGCTGGACCCTAGGTAGGCAGCTGCATGTTCCATGCTGACATCCAGCCTGCCCAGCTTCCTTGGATGCCCACATGGAGCTTGCCAGCAGCCTAGAGGTGCTGAATGCAGCCACTCCTTCACTCCTGCTGCAGGTGGGACATGCTCCAGGGTGGTGACCTTGGGTGAGGGCTTAGCAGGGGGGCTGGTTGGCCATGTGGGGGACACTGTGGTCCCTACTCAACACATCCCCATAGCTACTCACAGAGACTGGTTTAGCTGTGTGTGTGTGTGTGTGTTTCAAACTACGTATGTAGCCTAAGTTCATCACTAGGGGATATCTAAAATGCTGACTACTGTCCATCATATGATCAAATAAAAATAATCTTAGTGACAATTTGGGGAGGCATATTAAAAAGAAAATAAAAGTCACCAAAGGTAAAATACATCAGGCAAGAAACAGGATGTCAAAATGGCAGCAGATTACTTCCCTCTATGATGTGTGGCTTTGAACCCCCACATCAGGCCACTGAGAGCATCCACCCTGTGAGAAACAAATGTCTTTGCTCACAGGTGCAACCTCTTCCTTCGGCTCCATCTTTGTCCATTTCTAACCGTGAGGTCGAGCCCACTCTCTAAGCTCCCAATGGGATGAGACCCCCCAAATGGACTTGCTTTCAACTGCTATGAGGCCCTCTCCCATCAGAGAAAGACGTCCACATAATCGGAGTCAAGCGCCTCTGCTCTGCGCCATCTGGGAAGCAAGAGCCACAGAGGTCCAACACTGTCTGCTCCTGACCAGGACACAGCACAGCTGCTCCCCCACTTTGGGCCCCCACTTCAGGACAGTGCATAACCAGGGAACATGTGCACTCCGACTGCATGCCAGGAGACAGCAAGCCATAATCCCTGCCTGCGGGGCTGGCCAGGGCGGCTAGGCTATGGTTGGCGCCTACTCGTTTTTCGCCTTCTCTGCAGTTGTCTAATACTTTTCTACATAACACATGTCCATTAATGAAAATAATACAAAAATAAACACAGAAATTGTGTTTGTGTTTAAGACAGGGTCTCATGATGTAGTGCAGGCTGACCTTGAACTCACTATATACCCAGGCTGGCCTCAAACTCAAGGGGATCCTCCTGCCAGAGCTTCCCAAGTTCTGAGCTGCCCTCCTCCATGTCTACAAGGCCCCTTGAGCTCCAGGTTCCAGCAAGGATGCGAAGCGGTTGCTGACGATCTACCTTGTGTTGAAGAGTGCAGCCTTCACAGCGACGGAGATGGCATCAAATAAATTTCCACCACACTCCAGGAGCTAAGAGATAGGACAGAGGAAGGACAGTGAGCACCACTTGGCACCTATGCACCAGTTTGAGACACATGCTGTCTCTCTCATGAGACAGAGCACAGGGCTGTGGGAAGTGCCAGCATGGCACCTGCAAGGCCTTGCAGCCTTTGCAGCAGAGCCACGACAGTCTCTCTCCTGGCACAGCTCCCACCAGGGCCACACACATCCCAGCAGCTTCCTCACTATGTGCAAGACTTGCACAACCAGACTGTGTGCGCATGCCTGAGGCCCAGAGCAGGTCCTATCATGACCCCCGGCCACAGGCCACGTGGCCTCCTCTTGGGAAGCCCAAGACCCGTCCAAGACAGCTGTAACCATACCTAAACAACAGTCACCGAACCTCGTCGGTGCAACAAAGCCCGTCAGCCCACTCAGGGGGCCTGAACAAACTAAGAGGAGCAGAGCAGGGTGAAGTCACCATGAAGCTAACCTCACTCATAAAGCACCCAAGTAGGGAGAAGACAGCACTGCCAACAGGTTCTGTCCAAGTGCCGCAGAGCGTCTGGGTCAGGAAGAAGAAAGCTGGCTAGGCTGTGTGCATACAGGCTGTGCCCTCACACAACCATATAAACTGACCGCCAGAAATCAATCACAGCACCTGCCTGGTTCCAATCCAGCCACCAGACAAGATTTCAAGCCTCACTTCAAACACGTCTCTGGATTTGAGATGAAAGCACACTGAGAGCAAAGACCCATCCCCAGCTTGCCCCCATCCAGGCTGAAAGCAAACACTGACTTAGGGGAGTGACAGACACAGGTCCTCCTCACGGAGGATATCAATTTTTAAAATGCTCTTTTGATTAAGAACTTCACAGAGGACAATAACACTTCAAAAGTTCATGTCTGTTTCCAAAGTTAACCCTTTTGAAGAGAATGTGTAAGGAAAACCCAGGTGCCAGGTATCTGCAGAAGACAGGGCAAAAAGGGCAGCCACGTGGTTCACTGCCTAGAAGTTCCACACAGGGAGGAAGAGGCAGCCTCTAGGGTGAGATGATGGCCTGCATTCATCAGCTCTGCAGAAGCCTTGAGAACAGGACAGAAGGCTGCTGCTGTTCACATCCCATCTCCAGCTCTCTTAGAGGGAAAGAAGAGAAGATTCTGTGGTCTACAGATGCACAGAGCTGGGCAGCTCAGGGCTGCGCTGGCCCAGGTCACTGGGTGAACACCAGGGCTGCCCGTCCCCTCATCAAAGCCAGTGGCTTGTGATTTCACTAACTAGTGTCGGCATTTAGAACGAACCTAACTGCTGGACAACGACTGCCACCCTTCCCCCTTTGTTGGTGGTGAAACCCAAACTCTGGGCCTTAAATTAAGCACTGCACCCTTCCACTGAGCAGCATCCCATCCCAGATCTGTTCACTGTGCTCTGTCTGCCAAATTAACTTGAGAATATCAAGAAAGCGCTAGCCTGTTTCATGCAGAAGCAATGCTGAGAGGCAGCCAAGCTCTCTTCTCAGCAAACACACTCTGCCCACAGCTCTACACTGACTACATCCCCGGGAGAATCTGCTGGGCTGATAGCTTGGTCTCATGTCCTCAATCTGAAGAGGAAGATATTGTTACTTTTCTCTAGGGTCATAGGACTAATAGGAAGGAAGAAAACAGACTGTTATGGTTTGTATTTGTCCTCCCAAAGATTCGTCCAGTCATTGAAGTGCAGTTCTACAGTTTGATTAATTCATGATCCAAGGCTGGGATTACGAGTCTGAGTACCACTGGGATTATGGGTGTGAGTGTAACACCCAGCGTGGGGCAGAGAGCCTGAATGTAACAAGAGTCAGGGAGACAGACTTGCTCTCTGTAGCTGGTGCTGCCACTACTCCTCCAATTTGCTCTTGCTCTTTGCTGCTGCCACGAACGGCTGCTCTCTGCCATGTGCCCCTTTGCCTTGGAGCCAACTGAGTATGGGCTGAAACCTCCATTAACTATGAGCTAAATAAACCTTTCCTTCCTTCATTTTGGTTGTCGGGTATTTGTCCTAGCAATGAGAGAAGAGTAATTAAGACAGAGACCCAATAAGTGCATTGCTACATGAAGACCAACTCAATTACAACTACAGAAGGACAATGCCAGGCTCCAACAGTTAGGGGAGACAGAGGGCAGGAAGTGGGAGGGCCCACAGGGCCCAGCTGTAGCCTGGGAAGGAACCTCAGAGTGGGTGGGTTCACTACCTGCTGTCCAGGCTGCTGCAAGGGAAAGCAGCACAGAGGGCACCACACTGGGCTGACACCTGAGGGACCAGCTGGGACCCTGGGTGGGACACTCCACTGCTCTGGGTCTGTTTCCTCACTCATTGTGGCCCTCATTGTGCCCCTCACAATGGGGCCATGAAAGACCTTTGGTTCACTGGAACTCCACCCAGGTCCTTGTCCAATCCAGCACCTGATTTTCCCTCCCAATACTTCTGTGGATAACTGCCACATCCTTACTATACAACAGCACATGCATACTATTTGTAAATGTGCCACAGGATTCCACACAAGTTATTACCAGAAGCTGCCTGTACCCCAGGAACCCCCATGGAGGCCAAAAGCATCCCTCTAAGAGGGAGAGCAAAGGGAGAGAGCAGCTGCATCTCCAAAGCACAGGACATGACACTCACCAGCACATCCACATAGAGGACCCAGCAGTGCTCCCGGGGACTGATACACAGGGACTTCAAGTCCACGCTGCTCCTATTGTTAAATATCCGGTAGAGGGTGTTTGCAATCTCCATGCCAAGGTCGTCGCCTCCACGGCCTTCAAATTCAGGGGTAGCATTGGCTGAGCTACAGGGGAAGAGCAATGCCCACAAGGTTTTTCAGATGCCAAGAGGCAGGGAAGGGCTCTACAACAGGTTCCCCACAGGGTCCCTGAGGTATGGAAAGCAGCCTGGGTAGAACTTGACCAGGACGTGGAAGAACTGCACCTCCTAGGAAAACTGAGGGAAGAGTGTGTCTGCCACCTGGCCACGCACATATCACTTGTTGGTGAATGTCATCCTGAGTGCTACATAAGCCACCTTTAGCCCAGAAGAAACAGCACCCTGGCAAGGGGAAGCCCATTTGGAGGGGCAAGGAACACTTTCTCCTCTGGCAGCCCTGGGCAGTGAGCTTGCTTAGAGGGCTGAAGATGCAGACAACAGATGCCACAGTCCTGGTATAGCCTTTAAGCCATCATGTTCAAAAGAAAATAAAAGCAAAAGAAAACCTGCCAGCTGATGAAGTGTTCAGCTAGCCCCTCTGCTTGATAGTTTTCTAAGAAAAAGTATGTTTCTTAATTAGCCTTTTGATACTTGTGTCCAACTGCTTCCACAAAAGAAGCCACAAGATACACATTTGTCCCTCTCTATACCTCAGGAGGGTTTCTGTGGAGATTGCTGAGGGTTTTGGCCTGACACACCAGGGACCTGTGACAGGTCTGTGAGGGAAGTACCATGATGGCAGGGAAAGTAAAACAAAACAGCTGCTGCACCTTGAACTCTGTAAAACCACACACTGAGATCTTCCAATTCCTCACCTATCAAAAAAGCACTGGTGACCAAGGGACCAAGCCAGGGGACTGCCACATCCTCATGAGGTAGGAGAACTGGCAGTGGGAGGGTAGTGCCGAGACCGAGGGTGAGCAAGAGCCAAAAGGCCAGGGGTGGGGAGGTGCCTTCCCACTGTGCCTGGTGTACCTGGGCCATCCAAAGGAATCACTCATTGTAATCTAAACATCAGAATGAAACAGGTTGTATGGAGTGGTGCACACCTGAAATCCCAGGTACTGGGAGGACTGAGGAAGGAGGATCAAAAGTCTGAGGCCAGACTCAGCTTTAGTGAGACTCCACCTTAACAAATAAAAAGCAGTAGGGATATAGCAATAGTAGAGTTCAGTCCCAGCACTGCCTCTCCCTAACACAAAAACATAAAAGAAACCCAGTGAAAAAGCAGGCAGTAGCAGATGGCAAGGCATATGCCTGTGATCCCAGCCATTCATGAGGCTGAGGCAGGACAGTTACATGTTTGAGGCCAGTCTGGCCAACTTAACAAGGCCATGTCAAAGTAAAAACTGGTAACACTGCACCTGTTGGGGTCAATGCCCAGGATCTCCACCAAAAGAAAGAACCCACTTGTGTCACACTACCCAGTGCTGTATCTCTGACCTCCACTCCACTTCAACATAAGGATACGGAGTCAGGAAGGGTACGCAAGCTGCACAACATCATGTGCCTAAGACCCAGAATCACAGCCAGGCATCGAGGCCACCCTGGCCCCAGCCCGCATGCAGGGCCTGCCCTCTGGCACCTGTGCCCTTTGCCTCAAGAGACTGAGCACTGTTCTGGAGCACAAATGCAGTCAAGGAACAGCTCAAGGCAGCACTAGTGAAACACTTGTGGGTAAACACCAAGTTGAAGGGCTGAGAGAGGATACAGACTGGTAATTCTAGCTCTCTGTTCCTTTTGTACCACAATACAGCCTTTCTGTAGGCTTCTGGGGAGGGGGGGAGGCACAAACCAGCTGCTTCTTGCAAGTATGGTTAGCAAATCCACTCAGCCCTTCCTGAGGCAGGCCCACCTGCTCCCAGAGCTGCGGGCACATGGCTGCTCCAGCTCTCTCCCTCTGCACCTCTGCTCTGCCCATTCCGCTCCTCCTGCTGGGACCTCTCTGTGTAGCCAGGGTAGCCTGAGCACATGGCCACATCAACCTCACATAGATTCTGGACCCCAGGTCACTGTGCTTCTCACACACCCAGTCAACCTGTGACCTGTGGTCCAGTGAAGGAGCAGCTTCCTGGGGACAGCAGGCTTACTCGGCCTCAGCTTCCCTAAGGAGCTGCAGCACACCCTGAGCCTTCCACTGCAAACTTCTGTGCAAAGTTTTTGGAAGTGACTTAACTGCACTGGGGACTGCTTGGCTGTGACCTTGGTGCTCAGCCCCAGGGCCACCAGCTCCAAGCAGCAGGAAGCAGGCAGTGGCCCCACCTACCAGGAGGTTTCAAAGATCCTGGCCGTGTTTGTGAGGACACCGAGAGGACATCAAAAAGTAGTTAGACTCAAAGGGGAAGTGACAAGTATTGGGCCTGCTGGGACATTTGTGAATGAGGCCCTGGGCCTCTTTGAGAGGCTGAACAGTTCTCAAGCCACCCTTACTCAGCAGGAGGGCTGAGAAGACTGGGTGGCCTGGATCCTAGTGGCAGTCACAGCAATATGCATTTACTAGACACTTCTTCTGGGCTCCAGACAGAAGCAACTCCAATTTCCAAGTACTTGTTTCAAACACCTGGTTGCAGGCTTCTACCAGCAAACCCAAGGCCAGAGGCAGGGCTGGGAGATCTCATGTTGCTTCCAGGTCAGCGAGTACAGCCAGGTGCCTGTGAGCAAGGCTGGATGTGGACAGCAGCCCCCCCAGAAGCCAGGACCCACAGAGGCTCTGCAGGTTCCAAGACAGAGTTAAGATGCGGAAGCACTGTCTAGCTGGGTTTGCATGTTAGCACTTCAGGTAGGCAAATCCAAAGGGATGTGAATTAGCAAAAAAGCAATTAGCTTCCCAAGACTGCTTTACCCCTGGGAACTTACATAATGAAAGCCTGGAAGCTGTTGATAAGGAATTAAATCAAGCTAGACCTAGACTGCCAGCAGGGGCCCCACCCCACACCACTTACAAAAGCCAGAGGCTGGGAGAGTGAAGGGGTTCAGGGTGCTTCCACATGGCCAGAAGCCACTCCTAGGTGCCTGGCAGAGCCGCAGATGAGCCTGGGTGGTGGAAGGGGCTGCTCCCTAGACTCAGCAAACCTCTGATGGTGACAGCACCAGCGCAGCTTGGCCTTCAGCTCCTCCTGTAGGCCACCTGGGGACAGCACAGGTTGATGTACTGAGACTGAGTGTGCCACCTGTGCCCTTGGGCAGCTGTGCAAGAGCTACAGCATTGGCTGCCTCCAATGACTGAGGCAGAGACAACACAGGACAGGGAAGGAAGCAGACCACTGTCCTCTGCTCGGTCATGATCCACTGCCTTGGCCTAGACAGGTCAAGGTCAGGAAAAGTATCATACATCCTTCATGAGCAAAGGGCAGGGGCCCAAGCAAGGTCACTGCCATCCTTGCTCATGCAACAGGCCAGCTCTGAGGGGCAACCAGCCTGCTGGGAAGGAGGGCTGGCTCTGCAGGGGCATCAGAGACACCAGCCAGAGATCAGCATGGCCATGCTGGGTCTCCAAGCACTGCCCCTCAACAACTGGCCTCTTCTGGATGCACAGAGTAGACAGAACAGACCTAGACAGACCCAAGCTAGCACTTGGAGCAGTGACTCTAGGGAAGTCCCTATCCCACTGCATACATTTCATTTGCTGCCATGCACAGGAGCACTGTGAAGACTGACCCAAGTCTGCACCCTTGTCACCAGCTGTAGAGCTCCGGGGAGCTCCTGGGGGACTGCTTCAGGCACTGGGCACTGGACTCTGAGCTTCACCAGTAGGACAGGGTGCCTGGGCCCAGCAATGCTGTCTGCCTTGTGCCTGCTCTTTCTGTGGTCTGGGGCTTTGCCAGGGGAACTGGAGGTTGCCTGTTGACCAGCCCTGAGTAAAAACCCCAGTCCAAGTCTCTAACAGTGGCCAGGACAGAAATGTTGCAGATGAGCCGCTCACTGTGAAGTCCCTGCTGTACTGAATCTAGCACATGTCAAGTCCTGTCCTTCCAGCACATTCATGTACAAGTGGCCTTGGACACCTGGATACAGCACCACCATGACACACACACACACCTCACAGCAGACGGCCAGCCTGCCAGGTCTGTCACCAACACCCAGCATCAGGAATGAGGGTTACAGACCAGGGAGGGAAAGGACAGGATGAGTGCTCAAGGGCACTGTCCCCAAGCTGGGCACTGCTCACTTTCACTTCTTCCTTACCCCAGCTTTACCTCTCTACTTAGCCACTGGAGGACACAAAAGTAGGTGCAGCTGTGGCCCAGGCTGGCCTGAAACCCTGCAGACCACCTAATGAGCTGCCATGCTGGCCTGAGGCCTCATACGCCAAGCAAGTCAGGAACAGCTCTCTGCAGAGCTAGAGCAGGAAAAGGTGGGATGTCTTAGACCAAACAATCCTCATCACCCAAGGCTGACACTCGCTGGAGCACTGTGACACATTTGGCTTGGCTTGTAAGTGCTAAATACAGGGCAGCCAGGCTGTGTCCCTTAGCTCCAAACAGGGAAGACTGGGCTCAACAAAGCTACTCAGACAAGGGCAGGACTTCTGTGCAGACCTCACCGCACCAAGTTGGCAAACACCTCCTGAAGAGTCCAGGGCTGAATCAATGTAGAGATAGTGAAGGCTGCATAGGGACCTAGAGGTCTGTTTTCCCAGCTTCATGCTTTGAAGCTCTGGTCTTTAAAGCACCTGTGCAGTACTGACCAGTCAACAAAGAACTCCAGGTAACCTTCGTCCGGCTTTTCCAGCTTTGGTGTCCCCATTTCTGCTTTCACCCCTACCAGGATGTCTGTGTGGCCCTGTGGACACAGGCAAGAAGGGTCCTCAGTCAGGTGGGGTAGCCAGGGTCCACCGCCCCCGCTTCCAGATGGACAGCCTGGAGGGCTCTTGGGATGTGCTGAGGCGGGGTCCCTCGGATCAGATTAGATCCCCAGGGCTGCCCACAACCCCAGCTGGGCAAGCTGTGGATGTGGTACTCACCAGCTTGACCCTGGCAGAGCCACTGGTGTTGGACACCACGTCTGTCTCCACTTCCACACATCGGTAGTCCTCACAGCTGCGGCCATCCACACGAAGGTCTTCCTACAATAACCGACAACCACACTAGGCTGGGCCTATGCTAGCAGCAGCCAGTGAGACTGACTCACTCATTTATCCTGAAGAAACAGCAGCACATCACCCTTTCTCTTGGCAGGATTCTGTCCTGGGTATGACCAGCGCTGCTCCCTTACATACAAGGGCACGTGGACCAGTGAGTGACATGGTGCTGCGAAGCTGTGGCTTCATGCCAGTCTGCCGACAGTGATGCCCATAACAGAATACATGAGGGCAGAGGCAGGCAGAAGCCTCCACACCCACAGGACTAAACACACACCCAGATCATTGTTTTGTTCCAGATCTACAGGGTGGGCTGTCTCCACTAGGCCCCTCCCCACAACACTCAAGAAGCTAAAGACAGCTCATCTTAAACAGGGCTGCTGGCTTTTCTAACTAGATTTCCTGGACATGGCCATGTGCACTAGCTTTCCTACACAGGCTCGCCCTCTCCGAGGGGGCTGTCCAGCCTGGGCATCTGTCTGCTGCCTGCCCACTTTTCTCTTCCACAGTTTGTCCACAGTGGTGTAGCTCTCACATCTACTTGATGGCCACAGCTGTCATCTACTAAGATCACTGTTTTTCCAGACTCAGCCACTGGCAGCCTCCCTGTAAAATTTCCTTGGAGCACTTCTTCCTTTTGGACAACACAAGCTGCTCCAGCCTTGCCTGTTCTCTCCACCCCAGCCTTCTACTGCCGCTCCTTCTACCAGAGAACAGTCTTGAAAACCAGGATCTGGGTGCTAAGTTCATTGCCACCTGCTGCCCCCACTTCTAGACCTTCCCAGCTAGAAAAAATACATACATACATACATGTAACTAACAATTCTCCCACACAAGCACATTTAATTCTGCAAGCACATGCCTACTGAGAAGCTCACAATGACAGCTCAATTCTGATCTAATACCCACAGGATTCTTTCCAACCTTGCTCTTTTTCTTATTTGTAACTTGGAAGATAGGGAGAGCTGGCTCTCAGCTGAGTGCAGTGGCCTACTCCTTTGATGTCAGCAGTCTGGGAGGCTGAGGCAGGAGGACTGCAAGTTCAAGACCATGCTGGGCAACTTAGACACTCAAAATGTAAAAAGGGGTGGGCATGTAGCCCAGTATGATCAACCTCAGTGTCTCAGTTACTTTTTTCTTATTGCTGGGACAAAATACCTGACACCCAGAATTAAGGAAGGAAAGGTTTATTTGGCTCACAGTTTCAGTCCATATTCAGCTGGCTCCAAGGCAGAATGGCACCTGGCAGAGGACAGCAGCTCATGGTGGCAGAAAACAGCAAAGAGCAAGAGCAAAAAGGCAGGAGCAGTGGCAGTAGTAGCAACAGAGAGCAAATCTATCTCCCTCATGTTGCCTTCAGGCTCTCCACCCCAGGCTGGGTGTAGCACTCACACCCATTATCCCATTATCCCAGCATTATCCCAGGTTATGAATTGATCACAAACTCTAGAAGTCTGCCCCATAACTGCATGAGGCTTTGGGGAAGACAACTAGACACAAACCATAACACCCAGCTTTGTCTGTTTCTTGGTCACAGGCACAAACACCAGCTAGCTCTCACTTTTTACAGTCTATTTCCATATTTGTCCAAGCTCTGGACAAAGCAGTTCTGAAAGAGCTGGCTCATAACACATGCTCATTTGTAACTGTTTCTACTTCAGTGTGGCTCTGGTCCATGCTGGTTACTTTTAATTATTTACTTTTTGGCACTTAGAATATAGCTGTGGTTCCCTGCTTCAAAGCCTGCAGAAAAGGTGAGCACAGAGAACTGTCACCTTCCCGACCTACACCACAGTCTTCTCCTGTCCTTCTTCCCACCCCACCAGCCTGGCTCAGCAACACTGCCCTTCAGTTTCTGCTGTATCTTTCTCCTTTTTCCTCTCCACTAATGAGCAGATACAGGCATATTTTTGTTGTTTCTTTCTTGTAAGATGGGCTGCATACCATTTTATATGTTCTTCTACACTCTTCTTAAACATGCAACTTACACACACACACACACACACACACACACACACACCCCTTGCTCCCTGTCATCAGCTCAGTGATCACCTTCACTCTTTCTACTTTTTGAAAGCAGTTTTCCCCAGAAAAAGAATCATTAGCTTCCTCAGGTACCAAAGGGGTTGCTCCCCAAAATGTAAAAGAAAACAAAAACAAGAAAACTCCGTGACTTTCAGAAATGTCTCTCTCTCTCTCTCTTTAATCTTTTTGAGACAGTTTCACTATGTAGTACTGGCTGCCCTGGAACTCACTTTGTAGCCCAAGCTGGCTTAGAATTCACAGCATCCTCCTGCCTCAGACTCACAAAAGCTAGGATTACAGGCATGTGCCACTGCACCTAGTCTAGAAACTTACCTTTACACTGCCTGGCTAATTGTTGATTTTTTTCTTTTTCTTTTTTTTACTTCAAGAAATTAAACTGAAGAGCAAACACTGCTTCAAGCTTTCATGCAGTGTTCAGAGCAACCCTCCACTGTGCCGACTTCTGCTCCTTAATCCTCCCAACTCCTACCCTGCTACAAATACCCCCCACACCTGGGGTTGAGCAGAGTGAGCCCTCCTTGGGGCAGAACTCCAGACTCTAGAACTCAGGCTAATCCTGTGTGGTCTCATAACCCCACCCCAGGAGTCCAAAGGCTTCCTAGCTCCTGCCCTGACACCTCACCCTCCCCATCTAGCTTCACCTGGCCCCAGAACCCTTTCCTGGACTGCAGGTAATCACCTGGAGTATCAGCCACTTGCTTCATGCTGGACAAATGTCTCCCCACTCTGACTAGTCAGTCTCCTCATTTGTCAAAAATGAAGGTTGAGGGGCTGGGGAGATAGCTCAGTAGAATAAGTGCTTGCCTGGCAAGCACAAGGACCTGAGTTCAATCCCCAGTTCTGCCAAGGTCAATCTTCAAGGTAATTCTTTAGTTCCACAATTCTATACAAAGGCTGCAAGCTGGGTATGGTGCAACACACCTGTGATCTCAGCACTTGGGAGGCTGAGGCAGGAAGGATTGCTGCTGCAAGCTTGAGGTCAGTCTGGGCTACAAAGTGAGTTCAAAGCCAGAACCGCATAGCAAGACCTTGTCTCAAATACACACACACACACCCCACAATGTCTCTACTATCACACACCAGCTTTTGGGATCCTGAGGAAGCTCCTGTTTTTTCATCCACAAAGTAGGTACACCCCTACCTTAGTTACAGAAGAATCCAAAAGGCATGGATCACTTATAGGCATTGCCTTCCCAGGGGAACACAGGCATCATCTCCCCTCCAAAACAGTGCCCATCCCTTGCTCCTGGGCCTGTATGAGCTCACTGAACCCTCACAACTAACCCTGGAAAGAGGGTATAGATGAAAAAACCAGGTCACCAAGCTTCAATCTCCTGTTTGTGCCAGAGTGGAAAGAGACTTAATTCAGCCCAGAGCTCTGCCACACAGTCAGGTCATCCAGGCCTATTATAATTTGTTACATTATTTGGCAGTACTGGGAAGGAACATAGGACCTTTACACTCAGCTACATTCCCGGCCCTATTTTTCTTTTTTTTTTTATTCTTTGGGGGGTGGGGTCTCATGAGGCATTGAATTGCCCAGGCTGGGCTCCAACATGAGATCTTTCTGCCTCAGTGTTGGAAAGTGCTGGGATCATGGTGTACAATACCACACCCAGCCCTGAACTGCTTAGAAGGACATCAGACTGGTCTGGTCCTCTAGGTGACCCCTCATTTGCCCTGCTTGGCCTTGTCCAGTAGCTCAAAGCTCCTAGAGAAACTGAGACCCAAATACTGTCCTATATGAGAAAGCAACCCCCCAGAAAGGAACTTGGAGGAGCTTTGCAATTCAGGGCCCAAAACACAGCACACAAAAGCAGATGTTCACCATTGTACTTCTGGGCCTCCCAAGCAGCCCTGAGTTCCTGTGAAAGGATGTAGTGCCATGGGCCTCACTCTGTGTCCAGACATAGGGTTCTCTGCACCACGGGGCTGGAACAGAGAGGACATGGGCTAAAGAGCAACCATGTTGGAGCCATGGCAGATGGAGCAAATGAATGATAACTTAACCTCATAGTTGAGGACCAGGCTTGGGCCCTGTTCTTAAACTTTCTCTCCTCTAGGGTGCCAGTCCAGGTTTGAACCTGTGAGGGCCAGCTTAGCTGCTAGGATATGGTCACAGCTTCCTGCAGGTTGCCTTAGTTATGCCTGTCATTCTGCAATTGCCACATAACTGAGTCACCAAATAAATAAATAAAAAATAACTGAGTCACCATCTTCCCTCAAGAGCCAGCTCAGAGGTAAGGGTGTGATTCAAAATGATATGATCCATAGGTGGCCAGCTCTTCAGGGCAGGAAAAACTAGTAGGCATTCTCTCACTAGATGCTCATCTATGATCTGGCAAATACTTTAAAGAAAAGAGTTACAGGGGGGCTGCTTGGCATGGCAGCACTTATCTGTAATATCAGTACTTGGGAGGCTAAGGCAGAAGGATCACTGCAAGTTTGAGGCCAGCCTGAGATACACAGTGAGCTCAAGGGTAGTATGAACTACTGAGATCCTGTCTTAAAAACCAAAAGAAGGGGGCCAGTGAGATAGCTCCGAGGACTAAGCGCCTGCTTAGGCAAGTGCAGGGACTAAGCTTTGATCCCCAGCACCACATGCCGCTCTGGCCCCACTCCGGGGTGCACTGAGCCAGCCAGGGAGACCAGGCATGGTGGCATACATCTGTAATCTCAGCCCTGGGAAGGCTGAAAACAGGAGGATCAAAGCTTAGCTGCATAGTGAGATCCTTCACCAAATACATTAAAAAGGGGTGGAGGGTTTAACAGGTCATGATATGATAGGGAGCTGGAAAGGCCATATAAATGGTATGCAAAGGGGAAGATTTAATAAGGTCTAGGAGATGCTGGACAAAGTGTCCACAGAGACAGGAAGGACTTCGGCAGGGAAAAGCAGGTTTATTACCACAGACAGCTGCTACACAAGCAACCCAGCGATCCGCCAGGAAGCATCTTTTTGGATCTTGCCATGACATGAGTCTTTTCTTGAAACTAGAAGGCTCATGCGATTTTGAGTTTTGACTCTAAACAGTTTTAATATGCAACCCGCTGACTAACGACTATACACAGTCCATCACGGGAGAAGATACAAAAAGGGTACAATTTTAAAAGGACAAACTTTACTTAGGTTGTGGACCTCTAATGAGCCAGATGGTGCCTTCATGCGACTCTCCCGTTCGGTCCTGGCAGAGGGAAGGCCTGAAGGACATGGGAAGGGCTGCCACTAGGGCTCCGCGAGATGGGCTGAGGAACTCTGAAGGGAGCATCGCCCCTTGCGGCCACAAAGATATGGGCAGACGGTTACTAGGAGTGGTGAGGGCTAGGGGCGACCACTGCCAAGGGCTGAAGCTTGAGCACAGCTGCCTGGCGGGGTCAGTGCTCCACTATCAAATGGGAAGCAGCAACAACCATGTTTCCTGCTGTCAAACTGCTTTTTCTGTAAAGCGCCGAGTACTTTGAAGGCACTTTCACCCCAGGCGCCCGCTGTCTCTGCGCCTCCCCAACAGGAGATGAGGAAAAACGGAAGAAAACTTGAATTCGGTCCCGAGAAAAGCGCGACGGCTGAAGGAGAGCCCAGGGGACAAGCACACTAAAGGACGGCCCCAGCGGCTCCCACTGCTGCATGCCAAGGATCGAATCTCAGCCACCCGAACGGCTGGAGGTCATCAAGCTGGAGCGTACCCTCGTTCCCAGAGCCTAAAGGCCCCTCGCTGTCGGATTCGGGCGGTACACGCAGACGCCGCGCCGGTGTCTCAAGGCCAGCCCTGTCTCGCAGCGGCCTGGACGCTCTTGTCTGGCGACCTGAAGGCCCTCGCGACCCGACCAGAACCAAACAACCCGCCGCTGTAGCCACTACCTGGACGCCGTGCACGATGTACACCTTCTCCGCCTCGCTCAGCGACACAGAAGCCATGCTGCTGAGCCTTTGGCACGCGTACGTCATTCGCTCGCGCCGTGCACGCGATCTTACGTCATCAATCTGCGCCGCGGCCGCTTCTGTAGCCGCGGCCGCAGCCAGCGCCTAGATCTCCATGGGCTTCTTCTGCGCGTCGCCGGGTGTGTGGCCGAGCCCGGCGAGCCGCGGTGCCTCGTGCCGAGGAATCATCGCTGCAGCCCGAGGCCGGGGCCTGAGGCAGGAACGACAGGGGAAAGCGACGGCGGCAGCGGCGGGAGCCCCATCGGGGGTCGGGGACTGGGAACTGCCACCGGCTTCGCGGTCAGTGGGGAGGAAAGCTGGGCCGGGTGACGGAGCCGGGGAGGCGGGAGGCCGGGCTGTCGCGTGCGCCGGCGCGGGGTGCAGGTGCTCGGAGCTGGGATTGGAGTAACAGAGCCCGAGAGGGAGGGAGAGGAGAAGACCCCCCTCCCGGGGAGGCGACAGGATGGGCCATTTCCTGGGATCGTGAAGGAGATGGGGCGACGAAGTAGGTTTAGGTCACACTGGATGGGAAGGTCTGGGCCCAGTGGAGCTCCCTCACTCCGCCATAGGGGTTGACCCCCAACCCCCGCCCGAACCTGGACGCAGGAGCTCGCAAGGCCCCTTTGCTTCGGTTGCCGTCGGAGCGTGATCCTAGAGAGAGCAGGCGGGGAGGATCTGGGAAACTGGCGACACGGAGTGCGCGGTGCCCGGGGCGTCTCCGCACTTCCGGAATCCCCGACTCGGTGGATGGGATCGCCCGGAGCCGTGGAGTTGCTGTAAGAGAGCAATGCCCAGTGGGAGTTGGGGCCTCATACACCCAGACTGGATACCTGCAAGGTGAAGCTGGGGTCACCAAAGGAGCCACGGAGGAGAAGCAGACAGGGTGCAATGCAAATTTTAAAGGAGCCAGGCAGATGAATGAGGGGAACGTTAAACCAAACTGGTTAGAACTTCACTTTTTTTTTGTTGCTGTTATTTTGTATTTTTGGTACGGGGATTGAATCAGGACTTTGGCACTGAATGACGCCCCTCCCTAGTCTTTTTGTTCTTATTTTTATTGTGAGATAGACTGTTGTTAAGTCTGTAAATTGCCCAGACAGAGCTTACATGTGAGATCCTCCTGCATCACCCCACCCACAGCCTGCTGGGATGACAGGTGCACGGCAGCACATGGAGCAAAACATCTTGTTTTCAAGAGTGAAAGTAAACCTTGTCACCTTAATCATAAAAGAGTAGGTCTTTTGCAAATAATGGCTTCAAATACAGTATCACAGATGACAATGTATTGGACTCTTTCTTAGCTTTGGAACTCTACAATGAGCAAAACACATCTTTCACCCAAAGACACTCCTAGGTCAACACAAATGTGGAGCATGGTGGTCAGAGCAGCATCAGTGGCTGTGATGGAATTGGACAGTGTCTGAAAGTTACAGAGACGATGCACCTCATCATGTTAGCCGCCTCTTCTGCCTCCACAAAGCTCTCTGCGGTGTACCCCTGAAGGGAAGACATCTTGTGGGGCTGGGCTCTGCCTCCATAGAATTGGGAGCCATTAGGCTGGCAGGGATCCCATCCTAAGGAAAGCATGTGTGCCCCACCGAAGGTGGCATAGAGAGAGACACCTTTTTGTGGCTGGAAAGCAGTTCTATGTCAGGGACTCTGGGGTAGCAAGAACTCCTGATGTTGGGTATAGTGTCTCGTGCTAGAGAAAGCAAAGAGTAGAATTGGAATTTTAAAGCTAGGCTGTCTAAAAGAACCAAGGTTGTTAAGGGTGGCAGCAAATTGAAAGATCAGAGGAGACATGGGAAAAAATGAGTTTGGTTACCATGAAGTCCTTTGTTTTCTGTTGTTGTTGTTTAAAGTGTATTCTGAGTTATTTTTATAAAAAGCTTTTCTGTATGTCTTTGAAAATATAGCTCAGAGGTAGAGTGCTTGCCTAACTTGTGAAGGCCTGGATTTAATCCCTCAGCAGTGCAAAAGTAACAAAAAAGTAACAATTTAAAGTATAGGTCGGGCTTGGTGGTCCACGCCTAAAATCCCAGCGCTCAGGAGGCTGAGGTGGAAATTGTTACCAGTTTGAGCCACCCTGGGCTGCATAGTGAGTCTGATGCTAGCCTGAACTTTGTATTGAGATCCCAACTCAAAACAACAACAAAAGATTTAATGAAAGTATTGAGATGTATTTGGACCATCTCCTAATAAGTGACAAAACAACCTCACTGGAGAAGGGTCTGCAGTACTTGCTGAAGAATGTTGAGTATTGTCTTGTATATTAGGCTAAGTAGGTTTAAAGAGATGCAAACAGCTGAGGGTTCCTGTTAAATTCTTTTCTGAAAACAATGCACCTTCATCGTTCCACTTAAATGCTTCCAAGTCATTTTTAGCACCTTTGTCATGATAGTGTATTAGATGTTTTTGAAACCCATAATTTCAGACCTTTTTTTAGTTTATTGAAGTAATTCTAAGAACATATTTTAGCCACAAAAATCAAGATGCCAAGGACAACGAGCTGTTGCATAAGTCATTGTTTTTCCATCACTGAAAGTCTTGGGGCAAATACTGTTTTGCAGATGTGTCTGTCCTGAAGCCCTCTCCTGCGTTAATCTTTAACACCGTTTGTAGTTCTTACTATGTGCCAAGCACTTTACAAAGATTGAGTCCTTATAAGAATTCTGAAGCCTACTTTATAGATTGGGAAGCTGAGGCACAGCAATTCAGTACCTTAAGGAGGGTCACAGATAACATTATCACCAAGTAAGTGGCAGAGCCAGGACTTGCATCCCTACCTCCAGCTTCCACATCTGCCCTTCTGGCTGTCCCCTTCTGCACCTCCCCCCACTCCATCTCAGTCACCAGTGTATTTGCCATGGTGCTATTGGTCACTGCCCTGCAAACCATGGTTAGATTTAATTCCAAAAGCGAGAGTCTGTTCCCAGCCCTTGAATCTTTTTGTAGAGGAATGTGGAATGTGCTGCCAACTGACACCCATATCTTTTCATGTTTGTTTCAGTCCTTCCTGTTAGATAAAGAAAAAAGTTAGCCTGGCATGATGGCACACATCTGTTATCCCAGCGCTCTGGAGGCTGAGGCAGGAAGATTGCTATAAATTCTAGGCCAGCTTGGGCCACAAAATGAGTTTAAGGCCAGCCTGAAATTTGTAGCAAAACCATGCCTTAAAAAGATAGAGAAGTAATGTACAAGGGGGTGGCGTGTTGCCCCCCCCCCCATTAAGAGGCGAGCTCACAGCAGCAAGTGGGCCTGTGGATCTGGTGTGCCGAGGCATGCACAGCCCCTGTCCCTGTGTTGTACTCCCAGAATGGTCAGCAAGTGGCTCTCCAATCAAGAAATGTTTGCATGCCTACAATTGCTAGAGTGTCCTCATAGGTCTGAGGAGATGGGAAACCCTAAACACCTGCCTGCAAGGAAGTAGGATTTATTATAGCTGGGGAACCCTTGAACTAGTACAGGAACAAGACAATAAAATAAAGAGCTCAATTGAGCCCTGTGGTAATTAGAAGAGCGGCCAGCTATAATGAGGTGCTAATTGTGCAGGGCAAGCATGGAGAGCAGGAGGGGAGGCTGCTGCTGGCTGCCAGGCCAGCATGGCAGAGCAGAAGTGAATCCCTAGCCTCAGTTAATTAAAGCTCTAAATGCCAGTTACAGAAGAGCTTGGGGCAGTGTTGGGTTCATGGTACTGAAGTTGCAGTACTTGAAAACCCAGCAGGAGCTATCTTATTCCCCATCCAAGTGCCTTTTCCTTTGCATGTTCACCATTCGCTGGCACCCTAGAAATGCACAAGGCAAGCTCCTGTTTTCTCTATAGATGTGTTCCTTTCACTTGGTGTTTGTCTTCTGTGTACCTTGTTTTAACTATGAATGAGCTGTCGTGGTCTAGCCAGTGGGCTCGTTCTCTTGAGTGAGGCATTAAAATTTGAGATTATAGTGATAGGAAAATCAATAACAGCACATGGATAAAGTCCTAGCTAGAGAAAGGGTCTAATCCCTGTGTGGCTGTGCATGCATGTAGTTCTAGGTCTAGGGAAGCTGAGGCAGGAGAGTCATTGTCAACTCGGTGCAACAATTACATTAGCAAGTCCTCATCTCAAAAATAACCAGAAAATTTCTAAAATAGAGGAAGGGCCTCAATGTATGTTTCATTTTAAGAAGCTGGTGGGGCGCTTTGCCTCTGCTCTGTGGAGCATTGTGTATGAGAAGGTCACATCGTGCCAACCAAATAGAGAATGTTTGAACACACATGTCCATGCCAATAGCCATACAAAACCTGAGGCCAGACTGAGGGTGGGTGTCTCAATATTGACAGATCGTGAGGTCTGCTCTCTTTCTGTTTTTTTGTTTGTTTGTTTGTTTGAGACAGGGTCTCACTGTAGTTCAGGCTGGACTTGAACTCACTCTATAGCACAGTCTGGCCTCAGAGCTATGGCAATCCTGCCTCAGCTTCCTGAGTGCTGGCATCACAGGCATGTGCCACTATGTCCATCCAGTTTTACACTTTAAAAATTTTGCTTTCTTTTTTGGAAGCAGATTTGTAGAAACAAAAAGCCAGATTGTTCCTGCTATCAAATGGATATGAGAAGGAGCATGTTGCTGATTTAATATTCACCACAACACAACTGAAATGCCAGGAAGATTCCATCTTTTCAGGGTCTCCTTCAGGGTAGAGACTTGCTGATTGAATTTGGGGCTTTCTGTGCGCCCCACCAGTGTTTTTGCTCCTGTTCAGTACCAGCAGGGACATAATGTCAGTGGATGAGGTCAGTTCCTTGCCTTAGCAGCGCGTGCACTGCAAGTCGAGGTCCTGTCCCCACTAGTCTTGACTTTTCCTGGAGCAAGTGTGTGCTTCCGCCCAGCATTCTTAGCCAGGAATCCAGAAAGACAGGTTGTTCAAGAAGATAACTGATCTCTAGTAAACAGGCTGCTGGACTTGGGGCTTTGCCACTCTCCTGCTTTCTGTTGGAAGAGAGTCAGTTAACCTTTCTAAGCCTTATTTGAACCCCAGATGGTTATCTTGCAGGGTGGTAAAACTCAGAATACACCCTAAATATGTAAACATTTGAATATGGGAAATGCCTCTGTTTAACTTTGGGTTAAGACTTTTCTCAGTTTACTTTGTAATACTTCCAAGTATTTGTTTTTGATTTTGAGGGCTTTTTTTTTGCCTTTGGTCTTTTTGAGACAGATTCTCACTGTGTGGTTCAGGCTGGCCTTGTACCCACTTTGTAGTCTAGGCTGATCTTGAACTAAAAATGATCCTGCTGCCTCGGATCCTCTTGCCTCAGCCTCCTGAGTGTGTGTGTGTGTGTGTGCCACCAAGCCTGGCCTTCCTTAAAGTATTTGGATTATACTATTATTTATTTATTTACTTATTTATTTTTGCAGAACCAGGGATTGAACTCAGGCCCTTGTGCTTGCCAGGGAAGCGCTTATTCCACTGAGCCATCTCTCTGGCTCTGGATTATACTAAAACAATTAAATGAATGAACAAAAGTAATTACATGCATGCCGTGGTTGAAAACAATAAATATGCTTAGGAAAGCTGCTAACAGAGACAGTTACTGTGGGTTTCTTTTTGAATATTAGAGAACAGGGAAAGGAAGTTAAGAGTAAAGATACTTGACCTGAGTTATAGCTCAGTGGCACAGCACCTGTGTGGCAAGTGTGAATTTCATGAGTTCCGTTCCCAGTACCAAGAAAAAAATATCAGGGAAAAAAAAAAAAAAAAAGTAAAGATACAAGAAACTAACAAAAAGTGGTTGGCTTTGTCCCAGAACACAGAGGGCACCTGAAGTTCCGGCCTGCTGGGGCTTAGGTCAAGAGGTCCTAAGCTCAAGAGGTCCCTTTCTTTCATGGGACCAAGGAGACTGAGGCTGACGTACCTGAGACCAGGTGGTGAGGAGAGCAAGCCTGGAGGGGTGCTCTGTGTCCTGACCCAAGGCCAGTCGTGCCCTCTCCTTTTTCCAGAGCCCTCTGGGCACATGCAGGGGTACCAGGTGGCCTCCTGGTCGGGACTGTGAGAGCTGCGTGCATGGATGTGTGTGGTGGGCTTCAAACCTGCGGCCTCCCATACATCAGGCAAGTGCTGTCCACTGAGCCAATTCCAGCCCAGGGGCAGTGTTCTTGCAGCCTAGTTCCTAGGGCTCTGGATCCCCACTCCCTAGGTCCTGCACTCATTGAAGCCCCTGGAAAATGGGGACTCAGACTGAAGCCAAATGGCTCTACCACCCATGTTCAGTCCTGGAGATTAAACATAGAGCCTTTGTGCTAAGCTGTATCCCCAGCTCTTTTGTTTGAGACAGGGTCTTGTTGAATTCTCCAGTACAGGTGCAAACTTGCTGCTGTCCTCCTGCCTCAGCACTCAACAGTGCTGGGATTATAGGCCTGTGCCACTCCACAGTAGCTGGGTGTAGCTGGACCTTTGTCTGCCCCACCCCCTCCTTCCAGCACTTCGACCAGCTGTCCTCAGCCCTTCTGCTCTTAGTCCCTAAAACCTCACCACAGTCTGGGTGTTTGTAGGTGGCACAGTGTGGGGCCTATGCCATCCTCAGCACCCTCTGGTGGACATCTGTGCCATTTGGTCTCTGCCTAGCATGGGTGGGCTCTCACTGGGAAGGAGCAGCATCCCCAGGAGGAGCAGGGGGTGGGGGATTGGGGCTGCCTTCTGGGCTAGGCTTTGTCTTGCCCTCCCAATGCAGGCTGACCTTAGCCCCTGCCTTAGAGCCAAAGGTTTTTGTTCAGGCTCTGGCCCCACCCTGTAATGCTGTCTCAGTACAACCCAGTGGCAAGGTAGACAAACAAATAACCCTGCCCTTTATTTTCTAGTCCTTATAATGGAAAGGTTGTAGCATGCACAGTTAAAAGCGGGCCCCAGGCAGAGCAGGCCATTGGGGTGCAGCTGTCTCCCTTGCTTTCTGGAAGTGTGAGCTTAGTCAAATCTTTGCTTCTGCTTCCTCGGCTCTAAGTGGAGTAGTAAAGTGGGGCATATTTATAAGGTGGGGTAATGTTCAGATCAGCTCAAGGCAGCTCACAGCCTGTGGGGAGACAACGTCTAAATGCCACACTGTACTTCATAGGTTCTGCCTGCCACAGCAGTCAGGCTGAGTGTGCTTGGGACAGATGACCCCAGTGGGCCAGAAGGCAGATCAGTGCTATGTGCACTCCTGTACTTGACTGACCACAGAGAGCTTCACAGAGTTCACAGTCATTGCTAAGTAGTTCTTGAGCAGTGGCACCACTTACCTCATCACTACTGTAGTGAGGATTTTCGTCCTGTGCTACTGTAGATGCAGGGAACCATTGCATCGAAACTCACTCTAAACAACTGCATCAGACCTAGGAAGCCAGGTAGAGCCTTTCAGGACTAATGTTCTCCCTGACCCCCTGAGCTGCCACTCTTCACTGGTCTGGGTTTTCTCTAGTTATTATTTTATTTGTGTAGGGGGTTGTTGTTGTGGTTGTGTGTTTTGTTTTAAGGATAAATATTCTGGCCTCCCAGGAGCTAGGGAAGGAAAGTCTACTTAATCTGCTTCTTGGGTTTTTCAAAAGTCACAGACTTTGAGTGCTCACCCACTGCTTCAGAAATGAGACCTGAGGCTAAGCTGAGGCATCCGCTGTTCCTGTCCCTCAGATGCACACAAGACAGGAAGTGGAACTCCTTTTCTGTTGGGTCACCCTCCCTACCCTTCTCAGAGTAAGGGGAAGGAACCCTATAGTGCTCAGAAGCCACATGCTGGCTGTGACAGTGGGCAGGGCTGGCTCCAGATCTTAGAGTGACCCACTAACAATATAAGTCCTCACAGGCTCCTTCTGTAACTTCCAAGATAAACAAATGGCCCTTGTCCTAGAAACTTTAGAAATGAATCTGGTCAGGTTGAATATTAATTTATCTGAATAACTGTTAATTTGAATACAAGAATCCAAAAGGCTTGTAAGATGCATGCCCAGTTTTAGAGGAGTCTCAAAAAAGCAAAGGAGCCATGAATCACCATGCTTCAAGTACTTGATTAAGA
>PVKA01026565.1:0-25259 GCA_004027165.1 Ctenomys sociabilis | reverse complement strand
CAAGAAAAAAAAAGTCTTCTCTCTTGCTCTCCCTCTCTGTTTAGTTAATTCCTTGTTTGATGCTTGTAAATTACCCATGCTTTATTGTTAGTGTTTAGAACCTGTAGGCAATGACTATTTCTTAGAGGTGTCTCCCAGGTGTAGCTGGCTTTGGGGTTTTGAGTCTTGTAAGATTGATTTCTTCAGCTTATGAAGGGTGAAAATTTGCTTCCTTCTTGGCCCAGCCCCTGGTTCTTTTGCATTGGCCCGTATTATTTTTTGTGACTCTTAGGCAGTTTTAGTCCTGGTATACTGGGAAGAACAACTGGTTTAGAAGACTTATATTACTTTGGATAAAGTGGTACAATCAGCAATAACAATAAACAGCCTAAAAAATGACACACTGAGATAATTACTAATTTACCACCTTTAACTGTATGAACTACATTTGTGATTATAGAGCAATCTAAAACAAACCAGAAAATTGTATGTATTAAATAAGCCCTTAGTATGCTAATTGTACCCTCAGGGAGAAAAATTTTAAAGGAGTTTGGGGAAAAAGAAGTAGCGAAATAGAAGTAGAAAAAATTAAAAGCAAGACTGGAGGACAAAGGAGGATCATGCAGACTTTAGGATAGTGGTGCAGGAGAGTGGAGGGAAAGAAGGAAGAAATGAACGATGCAACAGTAACCACAAAAAACTAAAAACTAAACAAAAAACCCACTGGGGGTGATAAAAAAAAGAAATAAAAAATGTGTCTTTGCCATCACTGGTAGACAATATGGTGAGACCAGATTCAGATCTGTGCTGATTAATACTAGCAAGTCAGCAGTAGCTATATGGTAGAGTAGTGAATAATCCCAGGGAACTAAACCTTTGATTCCCCTTGAAGTTTAGGCTAGTTCTGCCATGACGCTGAAACCAGACCTATTCAGCCTATAGTAGTCCACCAGTCTTCGTGGGTTTGAACTCTGCTGGGGGCCACTAGATAGGGTCAGCAGTTGTTATGAGTTTGGACTTCAGTTGGCCCCTCTCCAAGATGGCTCCTGGCCAGTCATCCTCTCCTGAGAGAGGTCTGAACTGGTAACCTTAACAGCAGTCCTCTATCCTGTTCTACTTGTTCATCTCTCCATGGAGGCCTTGTGTTACCAGTAGGCACTGTGTGTCTGCAGATTTGATCTGCCTCTCCTATGCACAGTGAGTCCCAGCTCAGGAGGAACGCATTGCTCACCACCTTCTTTGTTGAACTTTCTCTCTTCAAAAGTTTCTCTCTTTGTTCTCCCCATGGATTTTAGTTCTCACTTCAGATCCTTTGTGGTTCTAGGGGTCCACTTCTTCCTTCTTCCCTTCCTCACATTGCTGTGTTCCAGTTTCTGGACAGCTAAGTCTTGGAAAGGCTCTTTCTGTTGTTTACTACTCAGTCATCTTCCTGGATCTCTTTGTTTTTATTTTTATTTCCATTTTTAGTTTTTTGTTTGTTTGGCTTTTTTGTATTTTAGGGAAGGGTCTACAGAGTGTTCAGGGTCTCTACTAGATTGGACTCATAGTGATCTGCCTGTTTACAGCCTCCTAAGAGCTGGGATTAAAGGCATATGCCGGGGCCAGGGAAATGGCTCAGTGGAATAAGTGCTTCCCTGGCAAGCACAAGGGCCTGAGTTCAATCCCCAGCTCTGCCAAAAAAGAAAGAAAAAAAAAAAAAAAAGAAGTATAGTGCTTGTCAGACATGAGGACCTGGGTTGATTCTCCAGCACTGAAAAACAAAACAAAACAAAAAAAACAAAACAAAGAGTAAAGGCATATGCCACCATGCCTAGGCTCAATTACCATCCCAGTGCCCGCCGGGGACAGGGCTGGCATGGCAGGCACAGATTAAAGCACCTGCAAGTGCTTTAATCTGTTGAGCTATTTGGCTGGCCCTCTCATTTTTACGTTTTTGAGACATGATCTTGTTAAATTGTCCAGGCTGGCCTCAGTTTGCTGTCTTGTCTCAGCCTCTGCAGTAAATGGGATTACAAGTGTATATTAGTATGCCTGGCTGAGTCTTAAGATTTTTTTTTCCCTTTTTTGAGACAGGGTCTCCTTGTATAGTTCAGGTTGGTCTTCAACTCACTATGTAGTCCACACTTGCCTTGAACTCCCAGATGGTCTGCTTCCGCCTCCCAAGTGCTGGGATTACAGATGTGTGCTGCTGTGCCTCAGATTCAATTTTTTTTTTTTTTTTCAATAGGGATTGAACTCAAGGTCTTGTGCCTATGTTCTACCACTGAGCTAAATCCCCAACCCTGAGTCTGAAATTTTTTGTTGTTTTTTTCATGTGCAGCCCAGGGTGATCTTGGACTCATGTTGATCCTCAGCCTCCTGACTACTGGGATCATAAGAATGAATATATGATTTTTTTAATGACAGTTTTGCTATTCTAGAACCTCATGAACCCTTTGGACAAGTCACTTTTGTGAGCTGGAATTAATACTTCAGCTTGACTAGATCTGGCATTTTATGGATTTCTGCTTTTTAGCATATCAGTTTTTATAGTTGAACCCCTTTTTTTTAGGCTGTATTATTAGCATTGGAGTGGAATATCCTTGGCATTGGTGGGAAGGATTATGATTTTTGCATTTCCTGTAAGACTTTTTTGTGACTTGGCTTAGTTGCCATCCTGAAACCATGATATTACTACCTTTGGCCTTGCCATGTTACTTTTTTTTTGGAGATAGGGTCTCACTGTGTAGTTCAGACTGACTTTCAGCTCACTATGTAGCTCAGGCTGTCCTCAAACTCACAGCAGTCCTCCCTCAGCCTAAATACTAAGTTTACAGGTGTGTGTCAGTATACCTGACTTTTGTTTCTTGTTTTTGTTTGTTATTTTTTGAGACAGGTCTCACTTTGTAGCTCAGGCTAGCCTTGAACTTTGTAGCTTTGAGCCTACAGTGATCCTTCTACCTCAACCTTTTTTTTGTGTGTTTAGTACAGAGTGTACAGGGTCTCACTATGTAGATTGGACTTGTAGTGATCTGCCTGTGTTCAGCCTCCCAAGAGCTTGGATTGCAGTTGTGTGCCACCACACCCAGTCACAATTGCTGCCTCAGTGTACCCCAGGGGTGGGGCCCGCAGACAAGCTGGGGATTGAAACCTGGCTGCCGCACTCTGCCTAAGCAGGCATGTTAATCTGCTGAGCTATTTGGCTGGCCCTATACCTCAACTTTTTAAGCACTGAGAAAGTCATTCGAAAATATTTTTGACCCTAATATGATTTGATTTAATTTTCATTCATTGGTTCATTCATTTTTTGGCCTCTGGTCTATGGGCGTGGAAAAATAGCATGTAATTCAATTGGGTTGGAGAATTTAGGTGACTTAGAGCAAGAGAGAGAACTGTATGGGTTCTCTATCCTAGGAGATCCTTTAAGCTATTCAAGATAGTAGATGTCTAGGTAAACCATAGTCATGTGTTGCTTATCATTGTGGTTATATTTTGAAAATATATTTCTAGACAAATTTCATCATTGCATAAACATCATAGAATGTATCAGAATAAACCAAGCTCCAACATCACTAGATGATATCTTTTGAGATTTCTGTCATATATGGAGTTTGTTATTGACTAAAATATCATTCTGTGGTACTTGAGGTATAGAGATCTGGTAACAAGCCACGTTTTCACAGGAGCTAATGGTGCTTGCATTTCGGTCTTCAGGTGAAGAATATTGAGGAGCATCGGCAGCGTAATCTGGACTCTGTGCAGGAGCTGATGGAGAGTGGGCAGGCAGTAGGAGGCATGGTTACCACCACCACAGGTTAGCTGTCCCCTTCCCCCTCACAATATAGAATAAATATGCATCCCAAAGGGACCTCATTTATTTAATTATTTTTAGTTCTTTTTATTTTTTTAAAGTAGTACTGGGGCACAAACCTAGGACCTTATACTTGCTCAGCATACTACCCTAGTCCTACCTTTAGCGCTACTTATCTGTTCTTAACATCAGTATATACTGGGGCTAGGAATATAGCTCAGTGGCACAGCACCTGCCTGACAAACATAAATCCCTGGGTTTCCTGGCATTAATAATAATAATAAGTATATAACACACACATAAAAACATACACGTGCTAGAATAGGACCATTCCATGCAAGGTTGCATTGAAAGTATTTCTGGAGTTCCCTGGGCATCACACTCTAGCTGAAAAGCTCTCACTATGTCTTTATTGAGTTTTTCTGTTACTGTCCCCATCTTTTTTTCAGATTGGAACCAGCCAGCTGAGGCACAGCAAGCCCAGCAAGTCCAGCGGATCATTTCACGTTGTAGTTGCCGAATGTACTATATTAGTTACAGCCATGATGTTGATCCTGAACTAGCAACTCAGATTAAGCCACCTGAGGTTCATGAGAACCAGGAAAAGGAAGATCTCCTAAAGAAGCAAGAAGGTATTTGGGCTTGAATAGCTTTTAGGACAGGGTTAGGGAACTTGTAAAAGGAGTCATTTCTAGTGGTTTTGAGACATCAAGAGATATTACAAGTCCTACTTTGCATGGGCACTGACACTTCACCATTACTTACTTTTCCTAAATTTTGCAATGACAGAGTAGTCTATTTTGTTTATTGTGTTTTTTATTTTTGTGGAACTGGGGATTGAACTCAGGCACTTGTGCTTGCCAGGGAAGCGCTTATTCCACTGAACCATCTCCCTGGCCCCTCAGAGTAGTCTATTTTGGAGGAGAACAAGATGAATGGATATTGGGTGTGATTCTGAAACAAGCAAACATGTTTCTACTAATGAATATTTCTTACCTCCTTTTTGTGGGGTTGACTTGGAGAGGTTCCAAATGTGGGTTAGGTAGAGTTGTATTTATAAGAAACTTGAGCCTCTTATTTAGGTACTGATAATTACTAGGGGCTGTTGATACCTTCACTCTCATCCACCATGAATTGGAAATTTCGACCAACCCAGCTCAGTATGCCATGATCCTGGACATTGTCAACAACCTGTTGCTCCATGTAGAACCCAAGCGGAAGGTGAGCATGGGCCCTGGTAGAATTCAGAGATTGCTGGACAGCCTCACAGGACACACTCACTGAACACATGCACTTTATTTGGGCTCCAAGAAGCAAAGCCATACTCATTGCAAAAGGACTGTGGTTGGTATTCTATACTTAAAAGCTGTGCTTATCCTTGAAATGCAGAACTTGTTTGCAGTATTCCTACATTTCCCCATGCGCTCAACTAAGTGTTCTTAAGAGCAATAACTGCGCTATTTGTATCTTCCCCAGCCTGGGGGCCTAATTGATTTAAACCTACATTATTGTATCATCTGTACTGACTTGCCCCTCATTCTTGCCATTAATGACAGAGAAAGGTTAGATTTATAGAAACCCAGTTCTTCCTTTTTTTTTTTTTTTTTTTTGCTACAGAGGATCGTAGGTGCGTAAGCCTCTGAGCTATCTTCCCCCATCCCGCCTCCTACTGCTTGTTCCTTTCTTTTCCTTTTTGTAGTACTGTGGATTGAGCCCAAGGCTTTTGCACTGAGGTACATCCCCAACCCCTTTTTATTTTTTTGAGACAGTATCTTGCTAAGTTGTCCAGGCTGGGCTTACTTTGGTAATCCTTTTCCTTTAGCTGTCCAGAATGCTAGGATCACAGGTTACACCACCATTCCTAGCTTAACTACAAGATTTGTCTATTTAAACAAATTTTATTCATGGTGTTGGTGATGAAACTCAGTGATAAAGCACATGCTTAGTAGCCAGCTAAGCCTGGGCTCCACCCCAGCACCATAAAAAAACAAAAAAAGTAAAATATATTTATTTCTTTTCCTTTAGGAGCATAGTGAAAAGAAGCAGCGGGTTAGGTTCCAGCTTGAGATTTCTAGCAACCCTGAGGAGCAGCGTAGTAGCATATTGCATCTTCAGGAGGCTGTGCGGCAGCATGTGGCCCAGATACGGCACCTGGAAAAGCAGATGTATTCTATCATGAAGGTAGTCACCCCAGGGAATCTGATGACAAAGAAGTCTCTTATGATAGGGAAATTTCCTTTTAATTTTCCCTGGTTCCTTAGTCTTTACAGGATGAAAGCAAGAATGAAAGCCTACTTGATCTGAACCAAAAGCTTCAGTTGCAGCTAAACCAAGAGAAAGCCAACCTGCAGCTGGAAAGTGAAGAACTCAATATTCTCATCAGGTCCCTCAATAATCTTTCTCCACCATTTTCCATTGCCCCAGCCAGAGTTGGTTTTTATTTGTTATCCAGGTTCTGACAGTCCCTGTGTCTAGTGTGCCTTATCAAAAGCAACCCTGAGCAGTAGATTTAGGCTTGAATAAGGTTCTTGGTCTGTCTATTCAGGCTAGTCTCACTCAGGACCCTTCTACCTCAGCATCCCAAGTTCTCAGATTACATTTGTTTGTCACCATGCTTGTCCAGCTCACATTAGCCAAAGGGGTCAAAAACAGGAGAGTCTTTCCTCTGAGTCCTTATTAAGAATACTTCTGGGAAAGGCTCTGAAAAGAAAAATGAGTAGTAGGGAAAAATCGGTTATGGCTTTCCCCATCTGAACAGAAGTTGTTCAGGAAGAAATGAACACAAATACAGATACACAAATAGGAGTTACTAATGTGAGGAGACTATGTTACCAAAAAGCTCTAGAGCTGAAAGATGAAATTTGTGTTCCCATACAGTGAGACAATAAATTGAGTGAAAAAAAGTAGAATAGCTTCATCCCTAAATTTGCCATCTTCATTCTAGAATATCTCATCTTATTTCTAATTTATGTGCTGTTTCCCTTACTGGTTTTGGCTGTCTTATTGACTTACAGGTGTTTTAAGGATTTCCAACTGCAGCGGGCTAACAAGATGGAGCTGCGGAAGCAGCAAGAAGATGTGAGTGTAGTCCGTCGCACTGAATTTTACTTTGCTCAGGCTCGTTGGCGCCTGACAGAGGAAGACGGACAGCTGGGAATTGCTGAACTGGAACTGCAGAGGTTTCTTTATAGCAAGGTATCTGGGATAGTTGCACAAAAACAGCTATATTGGGACATTGACCTATCTCAGGAATCCAATTCACAAAGAGAGAAAAAAGGGCTAATTAGGGGCTGGGGAGATGGCTCAGTAGAATAAGCATTTGCCTGGCAAGCGCGAGAGCCTAAGTTCAATCCCTGGTTCCGCCAAAGAAAAAGACTAATTATTACATGTTATTGTCCTAATGTACTTTCTTGTTATTGGGAGACAGTACACAACAGTAACTTAAAGGAACAGAAGTTTGTTATGCCTTGTGTTTTAGAAGTTTCAGTCCATGTTCAGCAAGCCCAAATAGTCAGAAGGGTCTATCTAGTATACTGCTCACCTTATGGTGGCCTGGAAACAGAATGAAGGACAAATATGGAGTGAGAGATACTCCCTTCCAGGTCATTGACCCCACTGACCTTCCTGCCCCTACCAGTGTGTCAGTGGTAGTGTCTATAATCTAGTCACCTTCCAAAAACCCCGCATGTCAGCACATCGGGCTCATGGGACATCTAGATATAAAACCTAATTGTTATTAGTTATCATGATTAGAAATATTAGAACTCCCTTTTTTTTTTTTTTTTTTTTTTGCGGTACCAGGGATTGAACTCAGGACCCAGTGCTTGCAAAAGCGCTTATTCTACTGAGCTATCTCTCTAGCCTAGATATAATATTATAATATTAATATGAATAGGTGAGTTTGATCAAATGTTTCTTGCATTATGATTATTCCTAGAAGTAATTCCCAGAGGGAAGTATTTTCCATGTCTACCTTAGAGTAAAAGCCATTCTAACCCTGATACTCAGCTTTCCTACCATTCACTGATAATAGAGGACATTTTTAATGTCACAATAAATAGAATTATTAGTTGCATTTAGTGCTTTGGCAGTAGTACCCCTGAGAAACACTGGGATAGAGGGTGTGTTGATTGTATGAGATTAAGAGAGATGTCAGAGGTTGTGATTAGCATATAGTGAAACAAAACAAATAAGATATGTAGCAGTTGTCTGGCAGCCTTCTGAAAATGCTTATTATAGTGAACATGGGCAGAGAAAAATCTGTCTTTACAGGTGAATAAATCTGATGACACAGCAGAACATCTTCTGGAGTTGGGCTGGTTCACTATGAACAATCTCCTCCCCAATGCTGTGTATAAGGCAAGTCCCTTCCCCCACTTCTGCCCCTTGTTTTTGCTTTTTATGGTGCTGGGGATTGAATCCAGGTCATTGTGCATCCTCTGAGTACTCTACATACTGAGCTCCACCCTCAATCCTATGAGGGAAGTCTTTTCTCATTTCTGTGCTTCTTAGCACACATTTAATATTGCCCTTTCATGTAAGCGTACTACAGGAAATGTGATGAGATGAAAGGTTGTCCATTTGATTTCTGGGTTGATTTTATGTTATGGAGAACATTTGGTGGGCTTATTCACTGTATCCTACAGGTAGTTCTTCGGCCCCAAAGCTCCTGCCAGTCTGGGCGACAGCTAGCCCTTCGCCTCTTCAGCAAAGTCCGGCCCCCTGTTGGAGGTATCTCTGTTAAGGAACATTTTGAGGTTAGTAAACAGTCCCTGGGGAACCCAGGAACAAAGCACAGTCCAAAACCAGCTTATATGTAAATTCCAAATAGGAGTAGAAAATTGAGGCATAGTGTCTGAACATAATTGCTTCTGCATCCTTTTCTGCATTTAGGTAAATGTGGTGCCTCTCACCATCCAACTGACACACCAGTTCTTCCATAGAATGATGGGGTTTTTTTTCCCTGGCCGAAGCATGGAAGATGATGAAGTTGGTGATGAAGAAGATAAGTCCAAACTGGTAACTACTGGTGAGAAATTTTCTGATAGGGTACCAGAAGGTGGGGTGGCAGCCCCAGAGACAACTAAATCTGTAGAAAGAGGGTAACAGTTGGTACTTTTTTTCATAGGAATACCAGTGGTAAAGCCTCGGCAGCTGATTACAACAGATGATGCTGTACAGCTGGGCCCAGGGAAGGGTGTCACACAGGGCTTGACTCGGAGTTCTGCAGTCAGAAAGTCATTTCGCAAATCACCTGAGGTATTTACAATTGCTTTTTTTTTTTTTTTTTTTTTTTTTTTTTTTTTTTTATTTTGGCGGAACCGGGGATTGAACTCAAAACCTTATGCTTGCCAGGGAAGCACTTATTCCACTGAGCTATCTCCCTGGGCCCTACGAATGCTTCTGATAACAAAAATGGGAGAAGTTTTTAGGTTTGGGCTAGCTATAATTTCTGTTTTCTCTGACTATACTCTAGAGTTGAAAGGAGGGGTCACTAAGCTGCATTTCTTCAAATAGTTTTATGAGCTCATGCTTTTATGTCTTCCCAGCATCCTGTAGATGATATTGACAAGATGAAAGAGCGAGCTGCCATGAACAACTCTTTCATATACATAAAGATTCCACAGGTTCCACTGTGTGTCAGCTATAAGGTCTGCAACTCTCCTTCCCCCATTTTCTAGGACAGGGTGGGACGGGAACCAGATAAGATGAGCAGAAGTTATAACCAGGGAGACAGTCAGGCTTCTTGTAAAGCTGTGCTATGGGTGACAAATCTGCTGTCTTTTCTGCTTTCTGGAATAGTGACCCATTACGAGATTTGAGTTAAGGGGAAATCAGTATAGGTTGCTGTGGCAAGACTTTATGTTTGGGTATTGGGTTAGGCTCAAAATAAGAAGTAATGTATTTTCCCCCCTCTTCTCTCCCTTCCCTCCTTTACAGGGTGAAAAGAACAGTGTGGACTGGGGTGACCTTAATTTGGTGCTGCCATGTTTGGAGTATCACAATAACACATGGACATGGCTGGACTTTGCTATGGCTGTCAAAAGAGACAGTCGCAAAGCCCTGGTTGCCCAGGTATCCCACTACGGCTCATGGCTGTTTGGTTAGCAAGGGCTGGCAAGCAGATCCTTTGCTCAGGAGAGCCATGTGTTCTAGGAAATATTAACAGATAGCCGTGGGAAGGGGCAGGTAAATGAAGTGAGTGACTTCTGTTTCCTGCCTTCTCCACAACTCCTAGATTGCTAAATTGAATACTTACTGATGTTTCATGTACATTAACTACCATTAACGTTAGGGAACTAATTAGGGGTGTTACCACCTCAGATTTATTATTTATTTATTTATTTATTTATTTATTTATTTATTTATTTATTTGGTGCAGGGTCTCACTATGCGTGCAGCCCACAATCACAGTGATCTTCCTGCTTTTTGCCTCCCGTGTGCTGGGATTACAGGCATGCGTCACCACGCCTGGGTTGCAGGCGGGGCTGGCGCGGCATGGGGAACCAGGGATTGAACCCTGGTTGCTGCACTTACCTAAGCAAGGGTCCGCTGAGATATACCGCCAGCCCCCCTCCTCAGATTTAGAACAGGTTTCTGATTAGACTATAAGCTTCTTAAATAAGCAGAGACCATTTCATAATTTGAATTACCCCATTGTACTTTACATGTAAGTTTAATAAATCTTTGTTGGCTTGGCTTTTACATATTGTGCCTGCCCCACTAATACTTTTCCTTTTACTCTGCTGCATCCTGCCAGGTAATCAAAGAAAAGCTAAGGCTGAAGCCTGCAGCAGGGACTGAGGTCCGGGGAAAGCTAGAAGCCAAATCAGACCTCAGCATGCAACAGCAAGAAGAAGAGGAGAAAGCTCGGCTTCTTATTGGTTTAAGCGTGGGTGACAAGAACCCTGGCAAGAAGTCCATCTTTGGCAGGCGCAAGTGATCTGGCAATTTGAATGGCTGCAATACAGGATCTGACTCTGGCTCAGGCCCCTGGGACTTGTGGAGTGGGAGGGGCATCCTCTTACTTTATTTTACTAGGATTGAGGGGGTGGTCCACAGGTTATGTGGAGCAACAGCAGCCTTATTCCCTGTGAACCATGGTGGACAGCAATGCTGAGTTCCATCTTGTGCTGAACAGGCCCAGGGCCAGAGAGGCAGTTAAGAGCAAGACCCAAGGAATGGGTCCAGGGCCTTGGGATCCTGTTCCCTTGGGGTCAGTTGAAAGGGCGGGGAATAGTTGTGATCAAGTGTGATTAATTTTTATAAATATATATATATATAAAACATATACATATACATACATATATATATATATTTCTAAGTGTAACTGTTCATCCTTTGTGCCAGGAAACTGAGGGGAAAGGAATGATTCTCTGTCCCTTACTCTGCTGCCTTGTATGAAAGTTTATTGTTCAGGGGAATCAGCTTTTTCCATCTGTATGCCTACTTGGAAGGAGGGCAATAGGAACCAGGGCTGGCCATGTCCCCTACTCTTTTCCCCTGGGGTGTGCCCTGGACAATGGAAAAAAAATTTAAAGAAAAAATATTTTAAATTTGACATTGTATTTTTTTTTAACTTGAGTACATGCATTCAACTGTTTCCTTCCCAACCCCAGCAACTCCACATATCCTATAACTGCTGCTGTAATTCTTTTTTATATTAATTTTATTTTACTGTAGTTCTTAATGAAGGTAGCTTCTTCTCTTGCCTTAAAACTGTATCAGAGACTGTCTAGCCCTAATAAGGCATTGGCTCAAAGCTGATGGGTGTGTGCACATTGGAAGAGGTGGGGCTTATGTACAATGCAGCACCAGGGAGAGGAATCACTTATGTAACTAGGACAGTAGATTTAGTGGAAGGACAGGAGGCAGAGAAGCTCGGAATGGGAGGAGTGAGCTGTCGGCAGGGGCAACAAACCCAGGTGGCTGCTTCTCATAAGGTAGGCTATGGGGCTATAGTAGCCTGTTGAAGCATGAGCCTGGGGCTTAGGAAGTAACTGGTAAGGAAAATTGGTGATATTTGGCAGGGGGGGTGGTACACCAGAGAGCATATAATTTGAAATCATTACAATACTTCTGAGGTATTTTTGGTACATTATGAAGAAAGTATTTAATGTTTTCCTAGAGGATTTGGATTATATCCAGGGAATCCAGGTCTTACCACAAAGCAAGGCCAGTGGGAATGAGGCCTGGTATTCAAAAATGCACCATTAGACATGAGGTGAGAGAGTCTCTAGAAAGATGGGTATAACCAATGATGCTTCAGGGCTAGGTTTAGAGTGGCTCCCTTGCTTCTCAAGGTGGCAACATCCAGGTCCCCTTGGTCTGAGGCTGGAAGAGCCTCTGGCCAGGTGTGGGGACCATGAGGTCAGGTCTGGAAGAGCTCTTGGATCTACAGGGGCATCAGCGCCTGCACCAGGGGACCATAGAGAAGCCTCTGTCTGAGTGGCCTGTACCTCAGTTCATCGAACTCTTCCTACCAGAGTTTCCCATAAGGCCCATTAGGGGGCAGCAGCAGCTGAAGGTAGGTTAATGGAATCCCTTGGGGGGGTTCATTCTTTGGGAAAAACCTAGAACAACCAGTCTTAATTGTCCTGTTCTTCATTTTTCAATATAGGTTTTAGGCCTGGTGGCTAAAGGGTCTTTTGGAACTGTCCTGAAGGTACTAGATTGTGCCCAGAAAGCTGTATTTGCAGTGAAGGTAGGAGTCTAGGTACTCATCTACATTACTCTCTAGTTCCTGCTTCCAAGAGAACTAAGACGTTACGAGGAATAAACAACTCAGTGGCACTATTCTTCTCTTGAGTCATTGTTCCTCTTATTTTATAGGTGGTATCCAAGGTAAAAGTCCTACAGAAGGATACACTGAGGCAGTGCAAAGAAGAAGTTAGCATCCAGGTATGCACAGAGTTTGGAAAGAATGATGGGAAGAATTAGGAAAGTTGCTACTAATTATCAATAGTTATTCCAGGTCATCCTAGAGAAAGCTCTCCAACACATATCCCAATGTGTTAATAGTAAGCTGATATCAAGATGACCAGGCAGATAGTAGCAGTTAGTGAGTTCTCTTGAATCCAAGAGCTAAAGCACCAGCTCCATTTCTTCACAACTAGGTAAAACCTGAGTTTCTTCATTGCCTTTATCCTTAGTGATCCTGTTCTGACTTGTTGTTTTCTTTGTCCATAGCGACAAATCAACCATCCTTTTATACATAGCTTGGGAGACACCTGGCAGGGAAGACGGCACCTCTTTATTAGTAAGTAACTGGTCTTTTTTTTTTTTTGGTGTTAACCAGTGATCAAACTCAGGACCTTATGCTTGCTAGGCGAGCATTTATACCACTGAGCTATCTTCCCAGCTCTCATGGTTTTTCTCTTACACAGGGGTCCATTTACTATTTTGTTGACCAAAGATTACATAACTCTGGGCTTGGTCTGCCTTTACTCTGTTCCCAGAAGGGAGAACATAGCACTACTCCATCCCAAAGGGAGAGGGAACAGGAAGTGACATTTTGGACAGGAGGCTTATAATGCCTTGAACCAGGCATTGTCCCCACACATTGCCTATACTTCTGGTGTTTTTCAGTGTGTAGCTACTGCAGCACAGATCTGTACTCCCTGTGGTCTGCTGTTGGCTGCTTTCCTGAGGCTTCTGTCCGTCTCTTTGCAGCTGAACTGGTCCTTGTGCTGTGTAAGTCAAAGATAGTACAGGAAGGGAAGATTTAGGTTAGTGTGGAGAATAGAATTGATAGTAACTCTGGAAGTCATAGAATAGGGTTAGGGATGGGATAGTAACTACCAGGGAGGCTGGAAAGGAGAGAACAGCTTTAATATATCTCTTGTTGCTGTCACCCACAGGCTATCTCCATGACTTGGGCATCATCCATCGAGACGTGAAGGTAAAGTGCTTTTTCCCTTAATCTGAGGAGGAGCCTCAATAACAAGTTCCAAAGGCCCAAGAAGGCAGGGGGGAGCTGTGGGGTAGGTAAAGGCCCTCAAAGTATAGATTTGAATGGTGCGTAGGAACCCTTCAGCGGGGAGGTATACACAATAGAAGAAAATAACTTTTTACCTGTCATCTTTCAGATGGAGAATATTCTTCTGGATGAACGAGGTAAGTCCTTTTCTAGCACCAGAATGAGTGGTACCTCAGTTGGGGAATAAAGCATGGCTGATAACTAGTGGAACAGAGTGGTACCATTGCTTTATCTTTCACAGGCCATCTGAAACTGACAGACTTTGGTTTGTCACGCCATCTGCCCCAGGGAGCCCGAACCTATACTATCTGTGGCACTCTTCAATATATGGGTGAGAGAGAAGCTAATATTGGTGGGTACACATTGGGTTGGAGGATAGCCAAAGGATGTCAGTGACAAGGATCTTTCAAATCTATAGCCCCAGAGGTCTTGAGTGGTGGCCCTTACAACCATGCTGCTGATTGGTGGTCCCTGGGTGTCTTGCTTTTCTCTCTGGCAACTGGAAAGGTAAGAAAATGTTAGTGCTGTTGGCTAAAGAGAGCTTTGTCCTATGGTGGGAAGGAAGATGTTAGGAAATCTCATCTTATTCTTATCCTTTTTACTTAGTTCCCAGTGGCTGCAGAGAGAGATCATATGGCCATGTTGGCAAGTGTGACACACTATGACTCTGAGATCCCAACTTCTCTTAAAAAGGAGTTCTCACTCTTACTTCAGGAGGTAAGGCTGAGCACTAACTACTTTCCTTCTTGGCTGCCAAACTTTTCCTTATCATTGAAATGCTATTTCCCTATTCCTCTGCTTAATTTTTTGGAGGGGGGATATTTGTAGGGCATTCCAGGTTAACTACCTGTTTCCCTTCTAACCAGTACTTTGGATTACATTCCTGAGTTGGTCTCTCAAATCTGCTCCTCACCCAGAAGATACAGGTCTTTTTCTGAGAGAGTGGACCAGTGCTGCAAAACTAGAACACTTTTACAGAGCCTTTATTTCCACTTTTGCCTCTTTAGCCTGTTTCTCCCCCTTTTTTCAAATCCTTTACTCTTTAGGCTCCATTTTCCTGGCCCTCAACAGCTCCATGTATTTTTTTCTTTCCTTTTTTTTTTCCCCATTTGTTTCTTTAGCCTCTTTCCTATTTCACTCTCTCATCCTTCATATTTTATTTCCCTTCAGCTTTTATGCCAGAACCCCCTCCACCGTCTACGTTATCTACATCATTTCCAAGTCCACCCTTTCTTTCGGGGTGTGGCTTTTGACCCAGAACTCCTACAGAAGCAGCCAGTGAGCTTTGTCATGGAGACACAAGTTACCCACCCCAGTCCATTGGAGTCCATGGCTTTCAAAGACTTCGACTGTGACCTGGAGCCCTTCTTTGTCCACTCAATCCTTCCTTGACCCACTCTGCTGTAGAGAGAGGGTCATTGGGGCTGAGCCGGGATCCTTCACTAATTTGAGTATAACCAACTTGATTATCTAGGGTTTTTTTGTAGCCCCCTACCATTCTAATTCTTCTAGGTATTGGACTAGAGTTCAGTTCTTGGGCATTCTGTTATAGCAGGCACATCTGAGCCTAGACTTTCCACATCATACAACCCACCTCTTAAAATTCAGCATCTAATCCAGGGTAGTGACTTTTTTTTCTTCTTCTCTGGTGCTCTACCCGCAAACTATTGTCTAAAGGCTTTTGCCCTCCTTGTTTCCTTTCTTGGGCAGTAATGATACATCATAAGTACCTAAGGTGCTATTCATGTTTAAAAGGATGGTCATAAATGATGTGATTATTTTTCAAAGGTCTCAAGCTGGGTGTGGTGGTACATGCCTGTAATGTCAGCATTCAGGAGGCTTAGGCAGGAGGATTGCTATGAGTCCAGGGCCAACCTGGGCTATGTAGTGAATTCAAATCCAGCCTGAGCTACATAGTGAGACCCTGTCTTCAAAAATAAATAAGCTGGGCGTGGTAGTGCAGGCCTGTAATCCCAGCACTTGGGAGGCTGAGGCAGGAGGATTATTGTGAGTTTGAGACCAGCCTGAGCTACAAAGTGAGCTTAAGGCCATCCTGAACTGCGTAGTGAGACCCTGTCTCAAAAAGATTAAAAAAAATAATAATAATAATAAAAATAAATAAATAAATAAAAATTTAAAAAAGAATCATGCCAGAGGTATCAAAATCTGGTATTCCAACACCTAAATAACTACACATCCAAAAAATATGATCTAATGGCTTGAGGTCAGACTAAAATAAACCTAATCTTCAAAAATCAGAATGTATCTAACCAGCCTGAGCTACAAAGTGAACCAGCCTGAGCTACAAAGTGAGCTTAAGGCCAGCCTGAATTGCATAGTGAGACCCTGTCTCAAAAAAGACAAAAAAAAAAAAAAAAAAAAAAAGAATGTATTTAATAGTATAATATGAAGAAAAAAATAGTTGAAACATCTTTCTAGGGATAAATGGAACAGCTATCTAAGTCTTACAAAATGAAATCTCAGAAGACTATGTTAAGTTGATTTTTTTTTTTTGTTGGAAAGTTTATCTTTTCTAGATAATCCAGTATTTAGTTTTTTAGTTGGGCAAATCAGATTGAGAAGCATGACTGAGATTTAAGATTATAGCTGTACTTTTAAGAACTTTTTCCTTTTTTTTATTTTTTATTTTTATTTATTTATTTATTTATTTTGTCTTTTTGAGACAGGGTCTCACTATGCAGTTCAGGCTGGCCTCAAGCTCACTTTGTAACTCAGGCTGGTCTCGAACTCACAACAATCCTCCTGCCTCAACCTCCCAAGTGCTGGGATTACAGGCATGTGCTAACACCCCTGGCCCTTCCTTTTTCTAAAAAAAGGTATTTAGTAGTTGGTCTACAGTATCACACTGTGTAGATCCAACTCTTAGTGATTCTCCCGTTTTCAGCCTCCCGAGTGCTGGGATTATAGGTGCATGCCACCTCACTCAGTCTCAGTCTCCAGGGGGTAGGGCCAGCATGACACGCCAGGATCAAACACCAGCCCCTGCACTCTGCCTAACCAGGTGCTTTAGTCCCTGAGTTGTCTGGCCAGCCCTAGAACTTTTCCTTGTATAAGGAAAGTTATCAGGCATAGTGAGACCCTGTAATAAATACATTAAAAAAAAGTTGGATGTGGTAACAATGTGCCTATAATCTCAGTAGTGCTGAGGAGGCTGAAAACAGGAGGATCACCACAAGTCTGAGCTGCATAGTGAGGCCCTATAGCATATATTAAAAAAAAAAAAAAGGTATGTATGGGGGGATTACTGGACCATGTATTTATGCACATTTTTTGCTTTTGTGACTTTTTTTGTTTTGTTTTAGGGAAAGGGTCTACAGGGTGTTCAGGGTCTCACTATTGGGTCAGACTCATAGTGATCCTTTTGTTTACAGCCTCCCAAGAGCTGGGATTACAGGTGCGTGCTACCACGCCCAGATTCAGTTGTAGTCTCAGCCCCTGATTTAGATGGCCCTTCATTTTCTTTTCTTTTCTTTCTTTTTTTTTTTTTTTTTTTTTTTTTTTTTTTTTTTTTTTTTTTTTTTTTTTTTTTTTTTTTTTTTTTTTTTTTTTTTTTTTGTGTTGGAACTGGGGATTGAACTCGGGTCCTTGTGCTTGCCAGGCAAGCGCTTATTCTACTGAACTATATCTCCCCAGCCCCCTTCAGTTTTTTTAACATCTCAAAAATCTTACTTTTGTGGTACTTGAGGAAAAATATGCTTACTAACTTAGTTTGTTTATTTTTGCTGTATCAGGAATCAAGCTCGGGACCTTGTGCTTGCCAGGCAAGCACTTATTCCACTGAGCTACCTCCCCAACCCTGGAAAAATATACTTTAGACCATATTCTTCAGTGGTATCTGAGGGTCTCTTTCCAGGCCAAACAGTCTGGACAGTATACTTACCAGTTTATTATACTGCCTTTAGATTTTCCCTTTACATAGCTAACATTTTACTGACTTCTGCAGAATTAGTTTTTCTTAATTGTACTTTGACAAATCATGAGTCCCTATGAAACTTGTTACTTTTTAAAAGTTGTTTATCATTACAGTTCACAGTGTTCAATTTAGGATGAGAGAAATTTTCTGAGAACCTAATTGTACTTTTCCTGAACTGCTGTTTGGTTTTTACCTTAAAGACACTAAGTATTCCACTGATCACATTTTTCTCTTTATACTTGTGTTAGACCATTTGGAGCCCAATTTGTGGTTCGCTTGCAGCAAACATTTATGTATTTTATGTGCCCATGATACTTTTGGTTCCATCTTTCTTTTCTACCTTTATTTTCCTTTTTACTGTTTTAAACTTTTTTATATTCTGTATTACCTGTATCTTTGTAAGCTTTTTTTTTGGGGGGGGAATAAAGTTGGGATGTAAATAAATAATGTACCTTTTTTTTTTTTGTCTTATTTATTTCTCTTTGGACATTTTCGTAGCTTTATTACATTTTTTAAAAAGCTGTAGTGAGCAAACATGCACATTAGAGAAAACCCTGAATACTAAAAATAGGAATTAATGGCTTCTAAAGTAGTAATTAGGAGCATTAGATTGGAATTTAGAAGATCTGATGCCTAGATCCACCATTAAACTGTCTCAGTATTTGTGTGTATGTGTGGTTGGGGGATTGAGCCCAAGGCCTTCACTCAAGTACATTTTCCAGCTCCTTTTTTAAAAAAATTTGAGACAGGGTCTCACTAAGACATGGTTACCCAGGTGGGCACAAATTTGTGGTACTTAGGCCTCTGTTTTCCAGAGTACTTGGCCATGTGTCACTACTCCTAGGTTATACTTTTCTTAGTTGTGGGGAATCAGTTTCAGATTTCTGTGATACTTTTTTTTTTTTTCTTCCTAATACTGGGTATTGAACCTAGAGCTGCACTCATGCTAGGCTGATGACTCCCTTGTGCTACCTCCTCATTCCTTTTTGGAAATAGAATCTTGCCAAATTTCCCAGACTGTGTTGGAATTTGTGATCTTCCTTCCTGACCTTCCCATGTAGCTGGGATTATAGGTGTGAGCCACCATACCCAGTTGTGATGCTTTTACAAAGGGCAGATGCAGAAGATTTTGATACTGTGTAGCCTAGTGTTAATGTTAGGTCATTCAATGCTTTGGCTTCTCTGGCCACTGTGATACAGTGAGTTAAGTTTCTTAGGGAAGGACTAATGTAATAATATCCCTAGAGTCCTTTTTCATCTATTACATAGCTTAGATGCCGACTTCATGCACATAGTTTGAATTACTTCTTCCCAAATGACATTTTCAACATACTTTTTAGTGTTAAACTTAAGCAGTGATTTTCAGGGTCGAACAGAGGGTTTGACAGAAAAACCAATGTTTTAAAAAGTAAAAATTGGAGTGTTGCTTCCTCCTACTTCTGATATGCTCATCTCTGGAAGTCATTTTCTTCTCCCCATACTCCATTCTTATTCAGAGTCAGTAACTTCACAGATTCTTTTTGGTACCAGGGATTGAACTCAGAACCTTATGTTTGCCAGGCAGGTGCATAAGCCCCTGCACTATCTCCCTTGCTATAGATGTTAATACTTTTATTTATATGAAATGTACTTAGACCTTCAAAATATTTAATCTGAAATGATCTTTATTCCTATCCTTTGATTTTCCATTATCTAGAAGACACTACTTAAAAAAGTCACACCCGTATGGATACTTTACCCTATTTTCCATGTTTTGTAAACTTATTTATTTTTGAGACAGAGTCTCACTATTTAGTGCAGACTGGCACTCACTAAGTAGCCCAGGCTATGTAGGCTACCACACCAGACATTTAACAAAGGAGTAGAATAAGTGCTTCCCTTGCAAGTGCAAGGGCCTGAGTTCAATCCCCGGTTCTGCAAAAAAAAAAAAAAAAAAAAAACCTTCTAAGCCAGACATTTAACACTAATCCTTATACACCTGTAGAAAAAAAATGTCTTTGGCCAGATGAGATGGTATTTACCCGTGATCCTTACACTCAAGAGGTTGGATAGGACAGCCTCAAGTGCAAGTCTAGCCTAGGTTACATAGTGAATTCAAGGCTGGTCTGAACTAGATAGTGAGACCATTTCAAGAAACCAGGGGCCTGGGAGATGGCTCAGTAGAATAACCACTTCCCTGGCAAGCACAAAGGTCTGAGTTCAATCCCTGGTTCCGAAAAAAAAAGAAACCAGGAGGAAAAAAAAAGTTTCTTACAGCTATACTCTATTTATTTATTTATTTATTTATTTATTTATTTATTTATATTTTTTTAAACCTCTAACCTAACTTATTATAATAGATTTCTTAAGGTGTTTACTTGTTCACTGATTTAACAAACTAATCTCAGTTTCTTGATTATTATTTTTTGGTACTAGGAGTCAAACTGAGGACCTTGTGCTTGCCAGGCTGATACTTAGGCTGCTGAGCTATATCCCCAGCTCTCCTTGATTACTTTAAATAGAAACTTTGGGCCATGGATATAGCTTAGTAATACAAGCACCTCCCTAGCAAGTGCAGGGTCCTGAGTTCAACTCCTGGTACCCCCACCAAAAATAGTATCATTGTAGCAATCTTATCCAAGCTAGTGTATGTGTGTGTTCTGGAGATTGAATCAGGTCTTAGGAATGCTAGACAAGTGCACTACCACTGAGTTATTCCTTCAGCTTTTTTTTTATATTTAGTACAGGGTTTACAGGGTCTCACTACACAGATCGGACTCAGTGATTCTCCTGTTTTCAGCCTCCCAAGAGCTGGGATTATAGGTGCACGCCACCATGCCCAGTCTTCCTTCAGCTTCTTGCCAAGGCTTTTGAAAATCATATTCCTTATATAGTTGGCCCTGTGGCCTCCTAAAAGCTCATGTTGAAGTCCTAACCTCTAAACTTAAGAATGTAATTTGTATTTGGAATCAGGGTCTCTAAAAAGGAAAATAAAAATGCGGTCATGTGGATAGACTTTGATTCAATATGACCAGTGTGCTGCCGAGAGTAGAACCCAGACACCCACATGAAGAACCATGTGTTGACATAAAGAATATCTGTGTACAAACCAGAGAAAAAGGACTCAAAAAAAGTCCTGCTGGATATGGTAGCACATGCCTGAGTAATCCCACCACTCAGGAAGCTGAGGCAGAAAGACAGCTGTGAGTTTGAAGCCAGCTTGAGCTACACTGTTTACAGATGGCTTTAACTATGCAGTGAGACTCTAATGTACATACACACATACAAACCTGTTGGCACTTAATCTCAGACTTCTACCCATCGGAACTGTAATAAAGTAAATTTCAGTTGTTTAAGTCACCTTGTCTGGAAGTTTGTTAGGGTAGCCCTCACATGCTAGTACAACCCTTGTGAATCAAGAAATACACTTACAAAAAGTAATGCTACTTTATTCCCTATAGGTTGGCTTTGCTTATATTTTGAGAATATGATGTTTCAGATTATCTTCTCGAGTTGTGCTGGTGTACAGAGTCCTGTTGATTAGCAACTGTCATACTCCTGTATTCCATTAGAGCAGTAGGACTTACAAAATACCATCTCTTTGTTATTATTATTTATTTATTTATTTTGAGACAAGGTCTCAAGTGCTGAGATTACAGGTGTGTGTCACCATGCTGGGCTCCAAAATACCATTTTTTCAGTTTGCTCACAACTGTTTGGTTGATACTTCTCAGGGTTACTGATTTGGGTTATATGATTGGATTTTTTTTTTTTTTTTATTAAAAATCTTTGATCCTAAGATTTAAAAATCAGAACTTTGAAAATAGTCAGATTTCACACTGGGCATGGTGGCACATGCCCATAATCCCAGCTCTTGGGAGGCTGTAAGCAAGTGGATCACTATGAGTCCGATCTAGTAGTGAGACCCTGAACATCCTGTAGACCCTTCCCTAAAAAAGTACAAAAAAAAAAAAAAGTTGGATTCTTACTTCATACCATACCCAAAACTTTCTAGATAAAGATTTAAATATAATGAAGGCCCAAGAACATAGCTCAGTGGCATAAATGCCTGCCTGGCAAGTGTAAGGTCCTGAGTTTGATCCTTGGTACCAAATTAATTAATTAAAATTCTTAGGGGCCAGGGAGATGCTCAGTAGAATAAGTACTTGCCTGGCAAGTGCAAGGGCCTGAGTTCAATCTCTAGTTCCACCAAAAAAGAGAAATTCTTAGACCATCTGAGACTAGGCCTTCATTCAGGGGATAGCGGAGACCTATACTAGGAAAGAAAATGAAAGCACTACTTACAGGAAAATTTGATGAAAAAAATGGCCCAATTAGGGCTGGCAAGATAGCTCAGCAGTCTAAGGTGCCTGTTTAGGCAAAGTGCTCAGGGACCACACTTTGGTCCCTGGCACCACATACTGTGCCAGACCCACTATCTTAGTGGGCTAAGCCAGCCACACACACACAAAAAGGACAAATGGCCCAATCAAGATGAGAAATCTAGGGCTGGACAAGGTGGTGCATGCCTATAATCCTAGCATGGGGAACGGTGGTTGCTGAGGCAGAAGGATAGTTGAGAGTTTGAGACTAGCCTGGGCTACAAAGTGAACTCAAGGCCAGCCTGAACTGCATAGTAAGGTCCTGTCTCAAAAAGAAATAAAAATTTGCCAGGCGTGGTGGCGCAGGCCTGTAATCCCAGCACTTGGGAGGCTGAGGCAGGAGGATTGTTGTGAGTTCGAGACCAGCCTGAGCTACAAAGTGAGCTTAAGGCCAGCCTGAACTGCATTGTGAGACCCTGTCTCAGAAAGGCAAAAAAATAAAAATTTAAAAAAACGTGAGAAATCTAGATGTTATTGAACTGCATCTTGATCACATAAAAACTATGTCTAAACATAATAACGCAAATCAGTGAAAAAAAAAACCCATCAAGCTACATGTGATGGTGCCTGCCTCCGCACTCAGGAGGCTGAGACAGGATCTCTTAAAATTCAAAGCCAATCTGCATTATGGAGTGAAATCCTGTGTTTCCCCCCACAAAAAAAAAGTAAAATGTGAGAATAAAATTAGCTAATGTTTATAAACACAGAAGTCTTTCAAATTAGAATTCTTTAAAGTAAAGGAAAATAAAATGACAAGTCAATTAGATTGATACCAGTTAGCTGAGTGTACTGGGGAGATGGCTCAGTGGAATAAGCGCTTCCCTGGCAAATGCAAGGGCCTGAGTTCAATCCCTGGTTCCTCAAAAAAAAAAAAAAAAAAAATCTTGTGTTTGTAAAGGACTTAATGACCCCCTCACCTCTGTGTAGTGGGGATGGGAGAGTTGAAAGAAAAGACCTGGAAGAGAGAAAGAATGCAAGGGAAAAGGGGGCAAAATAAAAGCATCAAACTTCAAGCTTAAACTCTCCAGATTTTGCATCAGTTAATTTGGGGGAAAATCTGTGATGTATGTATAAGTAAATAAAGTGATTGAATGTTTTTATACCCATTTTAAAATTCTTTTCCAGTACCAGGGCTTACACTTGCTAATCATATGCTATACCACTGAGTTATAATTCCAGCCCTTTTATTTTGAGATATAGTCTCATTAAGTTGTATATGCTTTGAGTTCAATCCCCGGTTCTGCCAAAAAAAAAAAAAGTTGCACATGTTGGCCTTGATATTGTGACTCTCCTGCCTCAGCTTTCTTAGTATATGTATGTTTTTATAAATACGTACATACAAGGAGAGTAGGCTGGATGGGAGTCTTCTCTTTAAAAAAAACAAGACAACAAAAACCAAGATTTCACTATATAGCCCAGCCTGTGTAGCCCAGGCTAAGTTTGAACTTGAAATCTTGTTTGCCTTAGCCTCCTAAATACTGGAATTAAAGGCATGTGCCACCAAGCCTTAATGTCTCTGCCTTCAATACATCTTCTGACTTTATTAACATGCTGAAACAATACAGCACTTGTTTGAAAACACTAAATTAAAAAATACAAAACCAGTGTGTGCTACTTTTGTGTTATCTTTCATATTTTTCTTCCTATTTGTTCCCTCCATCTCCAAATCTTCTGTTGAAGAACCATCCATATCCCTTTAGCTGTCCATTTGGCATCTGACATACCAGCTGCAACAAAGACTAATCATTCCAGCTAATACATTAATACTAGTTTTTTTTTTTTTTTTTTTTTTTTTTTTTTTTTTTTTTTTTTTTTTTTTTTTTTTTTTTTTTTTTTTTTTTTTTTTTTTTTTTTTTTTTTTTTTTTTTTTTTTTTTTTTTTTTTTTTTTTTTTTTTTTTTTTTTTGAGACAGGGTTTCACTCTGCAGTTCAGGCTCGCCTTAAGCTCACTTTGTAGCTCAGGCTGGTCTCGAACTCACAACAATCCTCCTGCCTCAGCCTCCCAAGTGCTGGGATTACACGTAATACTAGTCTTTATTAGTGGCACTGATAATTTTCTGGTGTGATGTTCTTGTACTTCCCACCTGTCTTACTTTTAAAGTCTCTTAAATTCACTACGAATACTCCTCAGAGTCCATCTGTTGAGTCTTGGACAAGCCCAGGCTTAAGACTGTCCTCATTTTGTCTTTCTTGAGTTTTCATTTAAACAGGCTAGTGCCTACAGGCTGGTACAACCATGTTTCTAGAGCAGCACCGTCCAACAGAAATGTAATGCAAAGCACAGAAGTCATTTAAAATCCAGCCAGCTGGTGGCTGGGGAACTAGCTCAGAATAAGCTCCAGCCTGGAAAGTACAGGGTCCTGAGTTCAATCCCCAGAACTGAAGAAAAAAAAAAACAACAAAGTAAAATCTGCCAGCTATCCACATTTTAAAAGTTAAAGGGCCAGGTACAGTAGAACAAGCATACCTGTAATCTCAACCATTGGAGAGTCAGGCACAAGGATTACAACCCAGTTTGAGGCCAGCCTGGGCAATTTAATGAGACCTTGTCGCAAAAATAAAAAGGGCTAGGGGTAAGTACTTACCAAGCCTGAGTGAGGGCTTGGGTTCAATCTCCAGTGCCACAAGAAAGTTCTGTAAGAGTGCCCAGAACAGCACAATGTCATCACATGCAATGTATGTATTTCCAATACAATGGGGACTCTACTGCCATTTAACATCTGGGACACTGGACAAATTGCAGTTTGTTCATCTATAAAATAGGGAGTTGGATGGTGCAAGCCTGTCATGGGACTATACAGCAAGAACCCGGTCTCAAAAAAGGAAGAAGGGGGGAGTATGTAATGCTTCATGGGTTCTTAAAAAGATTAAACGAATATACAGTGCCAGGCACATAATTTCAATACATTACTTGTTAGCTATTATTCCGGTAAACTTGCTGCAGGCGCTAACTTTAATCCCAAGAAATGCCCAGAAATCTGTGGTAATGACTTGCAGGCCCAGCTTGAGGTCAGACCACTCCTCTTGCTGTTCTGTCCACGATGAGGAGAGTCCTTAAACTGGGGCAAGAAGACAACTTCCCAGGCGGGGCGTGGGAAGGACTTCGGGAAAAAACTGAGATGGACTCCCTAACTCGGGTACTTATTGTGTCCTCTCCGTACTGAGGACACAGGCTCGGAGTGGGCCTCATCTGCGTCCTGCATGCACTCCAGTCCAT
>PVKA01026564.1:0-31554 GCA_004027165.1 Ctenomys sociabilis | reverse complement strand
AGGTATAAAAAATAAGTAAGCAGCTACACTCTTAATTTACTGATAAGAGATATCTGCTAAAATAATATCTGTAAATATAATATCATGTATGCACCTTGTACAATACCAAAACATTATGAAAACAGTTTGCAATGTATTAATTTATTGAATCTGTATTGTTAAGGTGTCTTGAAACTTTCTGATTGACATTTGTAGTTCAATAAAATAAAATAATAAAAAAATAAAAAAAAGAATTTTCCTTTTTGAATAATTTGTCAAAATCCCTGCCTCAAAATTTTTCAAATTTCTTTATTAACTATTTAATATACTTGTATATTAAATGTCAATACCCTCATTTTTAATTAAAACTTTATGCCTTTCAACTTTTTTTAATAAAATTTATCAATTTTATTGATCTTTCAAAAAGAATTTGTTGTTAGTTTATACTCACTGTTGATTTAATTTGTACTTCTTGTTCTCTTTTTTATATATGCTAATAATTTTATTGAAAAAGAAGTAACAATGGGATAGTTTCAAAAGAGGTTAGCAGTACAGTTACAATAACTAATAGGCTGCATATTGTTGTCTTTGTACTAGTTATTCCTAGTACATCTTGAATGACATGATATCTTGTCTAAACACTATTAGTTCAAAACCTTCTCATTGAACTAAAAGAAAGTAGCTGTATATTTATGCTATTTTGTATATACAGTTACATATTGGTTCCACTACAAAATGGTCCTTCATTTTTATCCCCTTTGTTGTTTACTTTTGTCAGGGATTTGTATTCCATTGCCACTCATATATTATAGGTGCATGAATTCAGCAGAGTAATCCAATACAGCCCAGTAGTCTATAATAGTTGTGGGCTATCCACAAGATTGGCAGTGTCAGAAGTTGCTGACGAGCCTTTTGCAGCTTAGCATATTAATGTGGCTCTATGTTTTATACTTAAATTTTATATTTTTCTGCTGGATGGTTAAAAAAGATAGATATTTGGATTTTGACGCTATTTAGAAGGTGTGGCATGAGTGTTCCTCTAAGTACAACTGCAGTGGCATCTCATCGTGTCTGTAAACAGGCATTTCCCTCACTCATTGTGGACACAGGCTTTCTATCTTGACTGAGTTCCTCTGTGACCAATGTATTCTTTCTTTATTTATTTTTCTTAATTTAATTGTATTTTATTCTGAGGAGTAAAAACAGAAGCAAAAAGAAATAGAAAAAAGAAACAGTGTAACGTACAAGAATATATACATTATTGATTTTTAAAGCAGAAAGAGCTAATCAGCAATGTTTGTTATATTATCTATTTGTATCATCAAACCGGTAGCTCAGATTATCAGATATAGTTATGCAAGATGGGGAAATAACTTAATACTGGCATGTGCTCTCAAAAATTCTTAATTTTTTTCCTTGTCTTTTTTGTTTTTAATGTATTTTAAAGAGATAATAATAATAATTAGAAAAGGTTCACATTTAAAAGATGAAGATGAGAGGTACTAAACTATGGGTTTTGAATTACACATTGCTGTCCTTAATGCAGTTGCAGAGCTCACAGACATCAGCAGTTAGTCAAGGTAAAAATTCTAAACATTAATTGCTATTTTCAAAACAAACTGATGGAAACTATAAGTACAATCATCTCGCCTATCCTGTGTGTGTGTGTATATATATATATATATATATATATATATATATATATATATATATATATATATATATAATATGCATGTTTTCCCTCCTTTCTTTTTTTCCTGTTTTCCCCTTTCATCTTCATTTTGTAGTTCTTAAGTTCAGTTTTTTTCTGTTTTACTGTATCTGTTATACCTTTCAGGTTTTATTCACTATTTCAGGTTCTTACACTAGGGAAACAATATAATATTTAACATGTGTGTCTGATTTATCTCACTTATGAGTATAGCCTCTAGTTGCATCTACTTACATGTAAGTGTTTCAGTTTGTCTTTCTTTATTATTCAGGGTTTTTATATTCTTGATTCAGGTTTGCCAGTTTGTACCCATCTAGGAATCTGTCCATATGTTCTGTGTCTTAGATTCTGTTGAGAGTAAAGGTTTTCAAAATAGCTGTTGATGGTCTTCTGAATTTCCACAGGATCTATAATAATTTCTCATTTCTCATTCCTTATTGCTTGAATTTGAGTTTTTCTTTCCTCTTTTTGAAGAAGTTAGCCAGGGGTTTTTCAATTTTACTTAATCTTTCAAAGAACCAGCTTTATGATTTGTTAATTCTTCATATCATTTCTTTATCTAAATTTCTTTATTTTCTGCTCTAATCATTATAATTGCCTCCCATTTTTGGTCTTTGGGCTTCATTTAGCAGAAGCATTAGGACATTTACTTATTTTCACTGTCTTTTTCTAACGTGTAAGTTCACAGCTGTAAATTTCCCTATGAGAATTGTTTTCATTCCATCCCACAAATTCTGGCATTTTTGTTTGAATTTTCGTTGGATTACAAATACTGTTTAACTTCTTGTTTACTTTCATCTGTAACCCATTGGTTGCTGAGGAGAGTGTCATTTAATACCCATATGTTTAGGTGATTTTTGTGGCTTCTTTTGTCATTAATTTTCAGTTTCATTGCACTGTGGTCAGATAATGTGCATGGAATAACTTCTGCTTTCTTGCAGATACTTAGGCATGATCTATGGACTAGTATAGTGTATTTTAGAAAACTTCCCATGTGCAGCTGTAAAAGATGTGTATTCAGATGTTCTTGGGTGAAAAACTCCATAACCATCCACTAAGTCCATTTGTTCAAAGGTTTGGTTAAGTTCTGTTACCTCTTTGCTATTTTTTGTCTGTTTCATGTATCTTTTTCAAATAAGGTGGTATTAAATCTCCCTTTACAGATTGTGATATTGATTTTCATATTTTTTGTGTCCATTAAAATTTGTCTTATATAGTTTGGTGTTCCTGTATTTGGTATATGCATATTTATGACTATTATTTCTTCTTCTTGCATTTTTCCCCTAACCAATATGTAGTGGGCTTCTCTATTTTGTTTGATCATTCTTGGTTTGAAGTTCAGATTATCTGCAAACAGGATTGCTAACCCTTCTCTTTTCTTAGGTCCTGTGGCATGAAGTTATTGTTTTTCATCCTTTGACAGTCAGCCTATAAATTTCTTTGTGGATTAAATGTTTTTCTTGTGTACAGCATATTTTCTGATTCTCTTTCTTAATCCACTCTGCCAGTCCATTTCTTTTAATTGGTGAATTGAATCGATTTATATTAATATGACATAACTTTCCATACCCTGTGTTTATATTTTTCTGCTGGATGGTTAAGACCAAATTAAAACAAGACCTATATAACTTAAAATGTGATTTTTCTATCTGACAAGCTCAATAAAATCCGGAGGTGTCAGGATTTACCCTGAAACCCTATATTTCAGTTTGTAGATCTTTTGTCAGGGTCAGTTATATGGGTGAGTGACAGTTATTGCTTGACCAATTAGCTCTCTGTAACAGCCTGAGAGAACTTTTGCTCTTAGTGACTCTCCTTAGGCACACTCTACATTGTCAATCATCTTCCTCTATGGCCCCAAAATCTCCTTGAACAGATAATTTGGAATACCACTAAGTTACAGAGTGTCACAGCAAGGTTCTCTTATGTTCTGAGTTTTCACTGACCTTGACAGTCTAGGGCCAAAATATTAACAATCCTTGTAGCCCTTCTTTTTCTCTAATTTTTGGTCTGCAAACTTCAGTGGTCAACCATCCAGAAAAGAAGCTTAATGATATTATTACCCTGAAACAGAGGGCAGTTGAGCTTAACAGCACTATCTGAATATCAAACACCTTAGATGTAACATGGAACTGGTATTTTTTTTTGTGGTGGAACCAGGCATTGAAATCAGGCCCTTGCACTTGCCTGGGAAGTGCTTATTCTACTGGGCTATCTCCCCTATCCCTGGAACTGGTATTTTTCCAACAACCATGGATATTCGAAGCTTTAAATCCTGATAGAGTATGAAAAAAAATTACACATTTTTACCGAGAAATTTAGAAATCAAACCATATATAACATTGTAGCAGGACAATCCTATGACATTTTTTCTCTTGTTTTCTTCTATTAACTTGTATTTAAACAAACATTTACTTTAAAGAGAGTATAGCAATAATTTATATGATGGAAGAAGCAATACACATTTAGAAGACCTAAATGATAGGTATTTCAAGATTCCATGCTTTTCTTGACTTGATGGTTTATGAGAATTCTGCTGTTTATCTAATGGGAATTACTTTAAATGTGATCTGTTTCTTTTTTCTAGTGGTTTTTTGTATGTCATTCTTTGCTGGATTATGTTCTGGGATCTTGATTATTATATGTCTGGGTGTAGTATTAATTTTGTTAATACTATTTGGAGCTCTATATGCCTCAGTTACCTAAATATGAGATTATATCCCATATTTGGAAAGTTTTCTGCTATTATTTATGACCATATTTTTTTATGTCCTTTCTGTTGTCTTCTTTCTCATTGATGATTATTAGTCTTATGTTGTTCATCTTTGCATCATCTTGCAGATGTGGAATTATTATGTGCTGGATCATGGTTGTTCTTAAGACATATTTATTTTTACCATTTCATTAGCTGCAATAGTACCTTCAAAGTCTGAAAGTCTATCTTCACTTTCACTCAAAAGGTTTTGCCAACTTTTAATGGAGTTGTTAATTTATTGTGTATCTCTTTGAATCTGCTTCATGCATCCTATTTCTTTCCTATATTGTTCATTCAAGGATTCCATCATATTTTTACTATTTATTTTTTATCAGTGTATTCTTTAGAAACCCATAGTTATTCTCCCTCATAGTCATCATTTTTTTCTGATAGAACAGATGTTCTTACTTTATAGAGCATATTTTTTATTAATTTTATTGAGAAACAAATAGCAATGAGACAGTTTCAAAACAGGCTAGTAGGACAGTTTCAATAATTAATACATCGCATATTGTTGTCTTCTTAGTGGTTATTCATAGTACAAGATGCAGACATGATATCCTGTCCAGACACTATTAGTACAAATCTTTCTTCTCATTGTGTTCTGGACTTCTAAGAGGGAGGAAAAAATTCAGAAACTGAATACACCTATAATACATTCCGACTGACTTCTATTATACCACTCTGCTGTGGAACAATGTTGAAGCACCAGCAACACCTGCAGAACTATGCTGTGTTGAGTCCTGCAGCATTTACCTCATGTGGGGATAAAAAACGAAAGGCATTTGTGGAACTTTAAATAGCATGAACTTTCCAAAAATAAAAAGGTATTTGAAATAACATGATATAATATATAGTACATAGAATCATAGAACAAATAAGGAGGAAGTTTGAATTTTATATAAAAATTTAAATCTACCAAGAATAACCTCACATTTAATCAGTCTTTAGGAATTAGTACTATAAAAAGATGTTATATCTTTTCATGATTTTAATTGGTTAAAATTGGCCAACTGGGATTTGACCTCCTTAAGTTTTCAAGAGGCATAAACTCAAGAGGAAATATTCTCATCTCATCTTTGCAATTTAAATAATTGTTCTCTGTTTCTAAAACTATTCCTTCTCATGATTTATTGTAAGTTATAATTGACATTTGAACCACATCTTTATTATTTTTTTAAAATAATTTTTAAAAGTAAAACCAATACTTAAACTAGATCACAGACCCCCATCAGAGTATTTATTACAACTGTTAAGTAATCAGGAAGAAAATTAAGTGCACCTGTCAGGAAGGTGTGAGCACGAACTCCACATTTTATTGTCTTGTCAGTTTCTTGGGATTTAAAATAGAGAAGATGCCATGGTCCTCACCGGACTATCTTTAGCTCATTCAAATGATTTATTCCTTTCCTCCTTAGGAAGCAGAATACATCAGGTAATTCCCTTGGGAAATCTAAAGAGATGAGGCAGTGTATATTTAATTATATTTTTCATCTCTTTACACTAAAAGTTAAGAATTGGTTCTACCTCACCCTCTTGCCCAATCAGCTCATGAATGACACTCACTTATTTTTAATGGTGTTTATGTATTTTAATGGCACAAGCAAGATTTTTAAAAATGATTCTAACATTTATTATATTGTACCGATTCTATTTATGTCATCTTCCCTCCAATGTTCTCATTTTCTTATGTTCCAGTGTTCTCATTTTGCTATATTTTATACACATAGACAGGTCCTGCCACTTAATAGCTTTATTGTGAAATAGTAACTAAATACACAATCTAATCAAATACAACCTCTTATTGAAATATTATACCTTACATTTAAAATAAGTGTGGGCACTACAAACTGTATTCCACACAGAAGGTGTCTCTTCTTCATATTGAAAGTAATTGCATAACATGAAACAAGGCAAACATTTTAGGACTATGCAGAAGGTGAAGACAGACAAGTAGAATTTATATAAAGAGACTAGTTTGGAAATTTTGAGGGTTGGGGAGTGGGCTCAGTAGAATAAGTGCTTCCCTGGCAAGTGCAAGGGTCTGAGTTCAATCCCCAAGTCTGCCAAAAAATAAATAAATAAAGGAAATCTTCAACAGAATTATAAAATTCTAACCGAGGAAAATACTTTAAATAATAAACATTTATTACAATTTTCATGGTCTGAAATAAGATTCAGAAAAATTAAATGGCTAACTCACTAACTATAGTCTTAGCAGGGTTAATCCTGGAATCTGGTTTCTATGAAGATTTTAACTTTTTAGTAAAGTAATTGCCCAATTAAATGATGAAATTATTTCATTTTATTTAATTATAAAATTCAGAGATGTGGTTAGCATTGATTTCTTAGAACAAAACTTCTAAGTATATTTAAATACAAAGTATATAGAAAATAAGTTAAAGAGGAGACAGGTGGTAAGAAATTGAGTTCGAGAAAATATCTTTGCTAATGATAAAAATATCACATTGTTCATTTAATAGATTGACATTAGACCTTTTCATCTTACTGACAAGTACATTTAATGAAAAGATTTTTGAAGTAGTATTATTGAACATACTAAGATATAATTTCACTTATGTAAAGCTTATAAATTATTTTACTTTGCATGAAAGAACGTCATGGAAAAATGTGGCATCCAAGTCCATATTATCAATGTTATGATACATTATAATATCACCACCTGTAAGGACTCAAGTGTTATTCAACTATCTGATATCTTTTTGGAAAGAGAAGTTTAAAATTAGGAATTAAGAATAAAATGCACTGTAAGCAAAAACATTGCTTACACTGAATGGAAGTTGACCCTCTGCATGGATCTTACAGGATATCAATAAGCAGTGCATTGCAGAGTGATGATTAGTATTAAGGAAAAGAAAAGGGAAGAGATCTGCCTCTGCCCCATGTTCTGCAAGTAATCAAATGCCACCATCACCCATGAAGGGGGGTTAGAAAACAGCTTTTTAAAGAGCCACAGCTATTGGAAGTGCTTTTAGTTTTTAATATTTTTATTTTTAAAAGAGAGTACAAATTAGAATTAAAACAAAAACATTTACAAGTGATACAGAATTTCACCTAACAAAGTAAAATGAATTTTACAATATTTGCTGTAATACATAGTATTGTTACATTTAATATTATAACCAGTTATATGAATGTAAAATTGGAAGAAGGAAAAAAGAAAGACATGTACAAGAATTAAGAAGAGAAAAGGTACAAAAAAATTGTAAAAAGGAGATGAAATAAATTAAAGCATTAACTGCTTCTTTCCACAGACCAGCAGAAATGCTCAGTACAGTTGTCCAACTCATCCTGCTCACATACACATATAAATCTCTTTCCCCAACTTCCCCTCCTGTCCTCTTCCTCAACTGACATATTTAACATCAAATCTGTTATAAAATTTGCATATGTGTTTTGGAAAATTTCAGGTAGAATCTACCTCTTCCATCTCTTCACCATCACCTCTTGTCAAAATGGCAGCAGTGCTCCTCGCTGTACACTGCCACTGCACGCCCCTGCCCACGCTGCATTCACTTTTTTGGCATCAGCTAAAAGGAGACACTTAAAAGGAAAATCTACACATTCTACTTTTCACCTCAAAATCATGCAGACTTAGATTCTCACTAAGGTACAATTCAAAGGCCTTGCAAGGGCATCTTACAGCCATGCTGGGCTGGCCTTCAGCCCAGTCTGCTCGGAGGCTATCTGCTGCTTTCTTTGCCTTTCTGACTTCTTCCCTTTGGGTCTCCCCTAATAGACGACCCTTGTGAACATTGACTTCCCTGGAGCCTGCTTCTTTAGACACCTGAATAATCTGTCTTTTTCTCTTTGGTCTAGAGGCCCCTGAAAAGCAATATAAAATGTCAATGACAGGTTCAGTACACGTTGTATCCTTTTCATCCATTTTGTTTCCTATAGCCTTTATTAATGTACAATATAAAATTTAAAAGCTTTTTTGTTTATTGCTTTGTGTTTGTAAATTAGGATATATTCTCCAGGAAGGTAGATTTGTGTCTATGTTATCTCTTCTTGAATCTAAGGTTGGTAGACAAAATGAAGGACATTAAAATAGCCCTTAGTTTGGGATGAAAACAAATAGTTTCATTGTAACAGTTCTGGAAATACTACATACTTCAACCAATAAACTATTTATATATAAATGACATTCAAAATTAATTAGACAGTTCTACCTTTTATTTCCTAAATCTGGTATCTCTACACCAGATAATATTTCCAAGGACTGAAAACATTAGCAATACCATTATATGTGTGTCAGCAAATATTTATTGAATGAATTAAGAAAAGAATGTACAGCCAACAGAGGAGAACATCAGTCATGTACCTGGGAATAACAAGCATATTGCTAGGGGTCTAGAAGAATCATGAATCAAAAGAATTCAATCTCCTTTGTAGCCTATAGATTCAATGTTATTGCAGAAAAAAATTAATTTCTTTGTAAAAATGATGAATTGATTTAAATTTCATGCAAAAACTAAATCCCAAAAGTATCTTAAAGAGTAACAACAAGAAAACCATAAGCCTTCAAATATTGTCATAAACCTACAGAAATTAAAAGGCACAAAGATAAACAGCATATAAGAGAAAGAAAAACAGAGAGAAAAAAATGAGATCCCAGCTGTTCATTCTTTTAAGTATTTCCTATGCAATTTTTCCCAGAGAGAGAGAGAGAGAGAGAGAGAGAGAGAGAGAGAGAGAGAGAGAGAGAGACAAATACCCCAACCAGAAGGAAAACTGAATATTAGTGAAGATCTGTTATCCTAGAAAACAGGATTATATAATGGTAGAACAAGGGCTGTTTAGTAAATAAATTACAGTAGAAAACTTTTCATATGATAAAAATAAAATTGCTTTCTGAACACTATTTATGAAATGTAAGTGTGGGTTTAGATACTTTGAAATTCATGAACATTTAAAAAATAATGCAAAAGTGAGAAAAAATACCTATATTCTCAAGTTATTTTTCCGATTTTAAGAGTGTACAGAAAACACAAATGAGAGAAAAATATTTAAAAGGCCTTCCACATTAAGTTTTTTTAAGTGAGTACAAAAGATACTTTAAAAACAAAACTCAGGGCCGGCCAAATAGCTCAGGGGATTAAAGCACCAGAAAGCAGGAGCAGAATCCTGGGGTTCAATCCCTGGGACTGTCCTTGGGGCATGCTGAGACTATAATTGAGACTAGGCATGGTGGTGTGAGCCTGTAATCCCAGCTCTTGGGAGGCTGTAAACAGGAGGTAGTGAGATCCTGAACACCCTGTAGACCCTTGTCTAAAATACAGAAAACTAAAAAAAAAAAAACCTCAAAAAAGATAGCTGTCATTAAGTATCTAAAATATATAAAATCCTAAAAATAAATGAAGAACTAATAATGGTGACTAGATAACATTCTTGACTGTGCTCAATTTATTTGTTCACAAGAATAGTAAAGCTCAAGGGCCTGAGTTCTATCCCATTTCTTCCAAAAACAAACAAAAAAACGTAGAAGACCTCAAATAGACCCATTAAACATTTAGGGGCTGAGGGGATGGCTTGGTGGAATAAGCACTTTCTTGGCAAGCACAAGGGCCTGAGTTCAATCCTGGCTTGGCCAAAAAGAATAGTGAAAAATAAAGGGCCAGAGAAATAGCACAGCAGCATATAAGTCTGGCAAGCACAAAGTTCTCAGTTCAATCCTTGGTACCAAAATAATAATAATAATATTTTACGTTGATAAAAACACATGGAACAAAGTGATCACAGCCATCCACTCTACAAGTGTAACTGCAACAAATAACCCATCAAGTAAACCAATGAACAAACACACAAAAACAAGCTTGACAATTACAAATGAATTTTCAGAGATTTACCTAAAGTGTTCCTCAAAGCCTTAAGTGTGTTAAAAGATGATTGGATTATGGGATACTCCACTCATGGGTGGCAGCTCTCCTTCCTGTGCCCTTCTGTACACAGAGCTGCTTCTGTCTTTGATCCTGCCAACCACCAAAAGCACTTAAACTGTGAGCCTCAATAAAGCTCTCTTATGGGTGTCGAATATTTTGTCCCAGGAATGAGAAAATGACTAAAACAAATTCCTATACCTAAAGGCATCTTCATAGATGTATTTCAAAAAGTGTATTTTTAATGAAAAATAGTGAATTAAACAAATAGATATGAAAGTGACATAAAGAGTTCAAAACATGAAATATACACACACACACACACACACACACACACACACGTCTTCAGTGATAAACGAGCAAGAGAATAATAGACATAAATTTAGAAGAATATTTTACATGATAGAGCACAGAGAAAATTCAAAAGTACTGCACATAAGTTTTAGATCTCTTTAACTGCATAACTGCCAGTACTTGAATGGTCAACCTAGAATCCTATCAGGCAATATGCAGGTCAGCAAAATTCTAGCTGCTACAGGGAATGAGTCAATAAGGCTATTTCCTACTCAGAGTGGTAAAGTATCAAACCCGCCAAGACTAAGTTATAAACCTAGGAAAAGGCTACAAAAACCACTTTAGGTGTAAATGGCCTAGAGGGGGCAGGGACACAGCTTAACAGCACAGTGCCCACCCAGCAAGTGCAAGGTCCCAAGTTTTATCCTTGGTACAAAAAACAAAAACCTAAATGGTTAAGAGTTACAGACTACAAAGATATCTTTTGACAACTTTAGGAAACTTATTTCTTTGTTGATTAAAATATGTAGGGCATTAGTCTAAAAGAATGTGACACATTAAGTAATAAGATGACTAACATGGCAACTTTTTTTTCTTTTATTGTATTTTAGGGAAGGGTCTACAGGGTGTTCAGGCCTATTAGTGATCCGCCTGCTTTAATCTGCTGAGCTATTCGGCTGGCCCTAATATGGCAACTTAAAATTGAAATTTACAATTTACTTAAGACTTGCTATTTCAAGATTAAAACAGCAGATTTCAACTTTGTTGGGGTTTTTTTTAGGTGTATACATTATTTTATTTTTCTAAATTCATCTTAGCAAGAAAAAAGATAAAACAGTAATGAAACAGTTTTAAAATTAAAGAAAATTAATTTCACTGATAGTTGAACTTACTTACCCAGAATTATTTAAGTAAATAAAAAGAATTGACCTAGTAATTATCTGTCTTATGACTTATGAAAAATTAACTACATAAGCAGTTTAAAATATTTGTGTGACCTCAACCAAGTTTTCCTTGGGCACACAGGTGATGTATTAAGGTTTACTGTAATGGAACTGTTTATATTTTTGGAGAAAGCTATGCATTGTAAAGTAAAATGTATTTATTGATTTAAAGAACTATAAGTTTAATATATTTAAATGATAGTAAAATTCAGATCATTGTAAGTAGTTTCATATTACACAAAATATATCTTGGACATTTAAATAAGGAGAACACTGTTAGGGAACCATGAAACAAATTATAAAATGGCAAAGCAAGTCAAAAAGGAAGTAAATCACTAGAATGGATTATAGTTTTATTTTAAGAATATTCTGAAAATAACTTGATGGATTTAAAATGAACATTGCAGGGCCGGGAAGAAGGCTCAGCAGACAAAGTACCTACTTGGCCAAGGCGAGGACCTGTGATACAGGGTTCGATCTTCTGTATCACATGCTGTGCCAGCCCCAGAATCCTGGACTCACTGAGCTGGCCACAGAAATGGGATGTGGTGGCACATGCCTTTAAACCCAGAACTGGGGAGGCTCACTATGAATGTAAACTGCATAGAAAGGTAGATGTAAAACAAATGTTTCCTTAAACATGCCTCACAATTTCATAATAATCAAATTTCAAAAGCAACCTCAGAATGCAAGTCTACAGGGTCTCACTACTAGATCAGACTCCTGATGATCTGTCTGTTTATCGTCTCCTAGGAGCTAGGATCACAGGCATGTGCCATCAAGCCCAGTCCCATTTGCCATCGGAGCACGTTGCATCTTGTACTATGAATAACTACTACAAATACAACAATGTGCAATGTATTAACTATTGTAACTGTACTACTAATTTGTTTTGAAACTATCTCATTGCCACTTCTTTCTCAATAAAATTATTTTTTAAAAAATTCAGATCTACAACCTCATATGACTCTTTTAATCTTCTGTTAGGAGAATTCTAGTGAAATATTTATATTTTAGTTTCTATATAGTTATAAAGTTACTATAAGCAGATATATATTTGTCTGCTTCATAATCCCTATATTATTCACTATACAATTCAAGCCATAATGATTTATATAAACATTTCTGCCAATTAGATGCTTTTGAGCAATACATGAAAGGAAGAAATAAATGGGAAGTACTATGCTTTTAGCAAAACAGCACATTTTGGTCTTTGGAATTGGCAGACAGAATCAAGGAAATGCCACCTTCCACTGTTCACCCCTTGAAGCACCCAAAAGTAATTGAACTTGAACTGGCAGCCTGACTCTCTGCCTCAGTGCCTTGTCACTACCATGGCATATGTCAAGAAGGATCAGCAGGAGCAGCAAGACTCTATGTGCCAGTATTCGGGGGCCACAGCAATGACCAGATGGCTCCTGGCCCTCTGATACCTGATCATAGGTACAGAGCACTACACTTTGTACCTCCTATACCGTGTTTCAGATCCTCTGGTTTGTCTGCAATATAGGCATCAGCACCCTGGAAGGCCAACTGTGTGGCTTTGTGAGGGTGCTTCCCTCACATGACCTCTAGAGATCTATATTCTTGAGTTAAATATACTTTTCACTTATTTGCAACTTGGGACTTCAGGTGATTCCTACTTTCACTGATTAAGATTAAGTTTTCATTTCTATTTCTCACTCTGTGTGTTGCTTTTATGAGACTCCAAAAAGGATAATGAGAAATTTCTAACTTTATTTCACCATGTTCATACAGAAATTTCACATTTGTTCTTGCCTTAAAGTACCACAGAAGTTGAAATATAAAATTCTTATCTTCTTTTGGGTTTTATATATATATATCCACCAGCTCTCATTACACAGCTCACAGGGATCCTCCTGTTTTCAGCCTCCCAAACACTGGGATTATAGGCGTGTGCCTCCACAGGCAGTCTCAAGCTCCAACGCAGCACTCCCTGGGGGCAGGGCCAGCACAGCAAACTGGGGATTGAACCCTGTTCCTGAGCCTGCCTAAGTAGGCACTTTAATCCACTGACCTTTCTGGCTGGCCCTTAGGTGTCTTATTTTAAATGATATTGTAGGCTTGAAGTGAGGTCTATTACTAGAGATAAGATACAAATTAAAAATTTAGCAAGTACTCCCAATGGTTCCAAATATGTGTTGTAATTATTATCACATCTTATTATTCAGGGAATTTCAGATTACAATGAGACATAAAGTGCCTATAAGAGTTCACATATTTTTTGTTTATTTTTTATTTTATTGAAGTACAAATATCAATGAGACTGTTTTAAGACACTTTAACAGGACTGATTCGATAAAATAATACATTGCAAACTGTTTTCATAATGTTTTGGTATCATAGACGGTGCATACATGATATTATACTTACAGACACTATTATAGCAGATATCTCTCATCAGTAAATTAAGAGAGTATAGCTGTTTATATCTTATTTTTTATACCTGAATTATATCAACGATTCAATAATTAATGCTGAATTCACATATTACACGTCATTTATCTACATATACTAGATAGAGAAAAAGTAGCTTATATGTTATTTTTTTAAGAATCATCCAACCAAAACTTTTTTTATTTATGTTTTCCTTAGTTTCCCATATGTGAAGAATGCTGACCAAAGCTGAGGCTAGAAGTGATTGCTACATTCCATCGACACTCAGAAGAAACCTGACTGCAGTGTTCAGCTTGATTTGAATCAACACAGGTTATGTCATGGATTTATGTGTCCAGCCCTTGAGATCTCCACCTATCCAAGTCATCAGGATGGAGAAATGGTCTGATTCATTTTTTGAATTAAATTAAAATCTATTAAGACACATTTTTCAACAAGGGGCAAGATTATTCTATTACTATTTTCAGCAGGTGGTTTCTTTTACTGAATAATTTCAAGTCCTTTCTGTTTATTTATTAAAATTCAGTTTGGCATACTTGAGGATCAAGGATTTTCTTCCGTTGATCTGTGCATCTATCCTTCTGCCAGTACCACTCTATCTGGAACATTCTTACCTATATCCATTAATCAGATAGCACGATTCCTTCTGTATTATTTTTCAAGTTGTTCTTGTTTTCTCAGTGTGTGTCTTCAAATATCATAGAAACATTGTCTATATTTACTGACACCTGCAGGGATTGTGATAGGGATATTGCTTTACTCAATCAAGTGACTTTGACAGCGTTCATGTCAACACCATGAGTCATGTAACCCATAGCTGTCTCTCTGATTATTTTGGTGGTCTTTATTTCATTCATGGACTTTTTTAATGTTCAGTACATATACCTGGTGTATGTTTGGTTAAGGAATGAGCATCTCATTTTCCTCATGGCAATTTCACTTGACATTGTGCTTTCAGTTTGCATTTCTACATGTGATAGTGAGGATAGAAAATGGCCCCAAGGGCTCCCCTGTGACTCTTGCACTTTCCTTGACAATAATCAGTCATATGTTGTTCTTCTTTGCATCATTTTCATCATTGCTCACCATAATCCTGTCTCCTAGGTCTGATATTCTAGATTCACTTTTTTCCATTTGGTTTTGCAAACTTTCAATGGAATTCTTAATTTCTCGGATATCAGTTTGAATCTTCTTCATGGACTTTATTTCTTTATTATGTTGGGCATTCATTATCTTCATTATTTTTCTTTTCCTATTTTTTAATCTATTTTTACTCTAGATTGACTGAGCAAGTCCTTTCTTATGGGTGCCATCTCTTTTTTTACCTGTAGGGTTATTTCTGTTTTGATATTCCCTATAGACATAGATACATAGATAGATAGATAGATAGATAGATAGATAGATAGATAGATAGATAGATGATAGATGACAGACAGACAGATAGATAGTTGATAATAATAATAATTATTATTAAAATAATGAAAATATGGAATAGCATATTGGTTTTGAATTGTGTCATTTTATCTATATTTCATTTTTTATTTATTTTGCCATTGTTTATATTTTTTCTTATTTCAGTTAGCCTTATCATTGGTGTCAATGTTTCAGTAGGAAATGATGTCTCTTCTTCTGAGAGATCTTCTAGGTGTAGCTGGCTGTTGGTTTTCATATCTGTTCCAATATTCTCTCTTCCTACTGTGTTGAGGATGAAGGCCGCTATCTATGTGGCTCAGCACCTACTCTTTTGTTACTGGCAATGGGGATGATTGTGACCCCAAATTATCATGATGTTATGATGTAAGGGTAAACAACTGATTTCAAAAGTATGACATTTTGGCTTAAGTAGTACAATTAGCAATAACCATAGAAACAAGTTCTTCTTTAATTTTTTTAACCTTTTATTTATTTGTTTATTTGGTACAGCTCAGACTCATAGTGATCCCCCTGTCTCAGCCTCCCCAATGCTGGCATCACCCCACCCTTGTGCTTTCCAGTCAGGCTCTTAGACCACTGAGCTATCTCCCAAACTGCAAGTTATAGTTATGTAACATTCTCCAACATAGACCAGGAATTTGTATGCAGTGGGTTTTCCCTTGGATGGATGTTTTTTTTCTTGTAGGGAAAGGGAATTTAGGAGTAATAGTGGAAAAAAACAAGGCTGAAGAGAAACAGAACAAAACTGAAGAGAAATATAGGAGAGGCAAGGCCTAAGGCCTAAGAATGAGCACCCAAAGTTGGGAAGCAGGGGAAGAGAACAGGAGACAAAGAATGAAGGAGAAATCAAAAGAATATAGAGGAGAAAGAAAACAAGTCTAGAGATGATGTTCATTCAACTGTAAATAAAAGAAAATACAGACCATGTGTTCAGGAAAGAGTTGTAGGAAAGAGAAAACAAACCAAACATAAAAGTCAAACCTAAACATCCCTCAAAAAGAAAAAAAGGGAGAAAAAGTTAAAGAAATGAAAATAAAATCTATTGTACCTTTCTAATTTTATTTGCTCTTTCAGATTCTTATACTAGCAAAACAATATGTTTCACATATAGGTCTGATGTATTTCACTCAAATATATAGTCTCTAGTTGCATTCATTTACCTTAAAAACTTCAGGCTTTTAATAGTTTATTAATACTCCATTGTATAAACACACCACATCTTCCTTTTCAATAGATACTATGAAACAGAAATAATCTATTCGAAGTAAAGGAAAACTGAAATGAGAAAAATGACTAGAGAAGGAGGGAAAAGAGGAAACAGAGATTCTGGTGTCTGCCATGAGGGGGTCTGGACCCTAGCCCTTACTTCTTAGCCCACTTCCCCCCAACTCCTGAGTAAGTGCTGGCTGCCCACTATGACTGGACGGCCCTCTCTGCCTTGCACTCCTGGACAGCGACACTGAGGCAACCCTGGAGCTGTTCTGCTACTGTTGTTCAAGCACTGAGATCAAAGTTGGTTCTTTCTACCAGCTGCTGTCCTCTGCACCCCTGTGTGCAGGGTGCCCTCCAGCTCAGTCACCACTGGGTGGCTTTGAGTGAGCTTCTGGGAAGGTGTCTTCTGCTCTCCTTGCTAACGCTCGCTGCACAAGCGAGCCCTCCCTCTCCACGTCAGGTCTCAGTCTCCCAGAGAGAAGCAAAGTTGCTTTCACTGGTGTTCCACCCAACAGGTCAGCTAAAGGCTGCTGAAGCCTCAACATGGAGTCACCCATCTGCAGTAGAGAACTATTTCTCCTACAGCAGTAAATTTGACTTTCTTTTTCTTCTCTGTCAGTTACTCTGTGACTCCCCTGTATCCAGGGCTTCCTTTGATTTCTCTCTAGGCTGTCATTTCCAGAGTGTTGATACTTCCTTCTGGAGAAGCTGAGTGGCTGACACTCAAGGTGCCATCATTTTTCATTATAAACATTTGTTCATGTATTATCTCAGTTAATCCCAAAAATGTAGCTGTGTTACAATTTCCATTTTGTATACAATGATACTGTAAGTCTGAGAGTTTAAGTAATTTGGTCAAGGTTGTAAAGCCACCAAGGATGAAAGTGTGAATTCTAATCTAAGAGTACCATTTAGCAAAGACCCTTGCATTACTATATTAATAGACTGAACTAAATTAATTTAGTTATTCAGCGGCTTGATAGGTCAGTCAAATATTTTACAACTCATGTAATTATTTACAGATACACCTAAAATAAATAGTTCAAGTGAAAATCTACCTAATCTTTGTAAGATGAGTTTTAACTTAGTTTTCTAAAGAGACTGCCTTGCAGAAGATAAAATTACCTAAAGGAAAATCTGTCCACAGTATTTTATTCTAAGTACAGTTATCTATAAGCAAGAGGGAAGCATAAAATAGTATACCAAATAATCACTTGAATTATTCATCTAATTTTAACTACACCTTTGGAAAAGGTAATAAAAGTCTCCTGTCAATCTTTTGTTAACTGAAATGCCCTATGAAATAGCCAAAGGAGTATAATAAAAATTAATCACAAGATACCTTAGGTATCACAGATCAAAATGTTGGAAGAATTCTCTTAGCATTGCCTAGAATCTACCACTTCATTCTAAGAACCGATACTACTGCTTGCCTAAAGTGGCGGTTGTTAAGTGATAAAGGAATTGCCTTCCATTTATAGTCTGATAGATGACTGTGCACTGGTTAGGAATGTACAGACTTAAAGAACGCCACTGCTTATAATTTCAGAAACCAAATCCATTTATCTTTTCATGAAGTTAAACATTTTCAAATTTCTTCTTAACTTCTTAGAAAGTAATGCTTCACTCTTGTTTCAATTTAACTAAGTATGGAAAGTGAAAAAAAAAAAATGACAAATGGATAATCTTAAAAACACCAGGACTCTAAATTTGAAACTTTCATACATAGTGTCTGCTGTACACAATAGATATAACATTTAAAAGCTCCTCGATTTCATGGTACAAAGCCTATTAAGAAGACATTTAGTGAAATCTTATGAGAATCACAAGATAAATCACATCTCTTCTCATTAATCCTGTATGTTGACTGTTCTTGTTCTATTGCCTCTAGTTTTGTGCTTCAAAATTAAGTTATTATAACAGTAATGCTGGAGAGACCAGCCTGAGACAGCAGGGCTGACACCGCCATCTTCCTTGATCCCACCCACTAACGGCCAGCCCAAGACCTGACTGAGACAACGGGGCCTACTCTGGCAACCTGCTCGATCCTGCCCACACCTGCCCAGTGAGTGGGAATTTGCAGGACTCACCAGGCTTCACAGATCAGTGAGTGTGGGGTAAGTCTGAGGGAGAGCCTTTGGCTTCTTCCTGCACAATCCCCAACCCCAAGCCCTCCAAGCCAGTGACTGGCCTGAAACCTCAGGGCCCACTCACCACCAACTCCCTGGATCCCCTGCCATAAAGCCGGCTGAGCAAGTGGGAATTTCCTCGACTCCCTGGGCAACAAAGTTCAGTGAGTGTAGAGCTCCAGGCCCACTGCACCAGACAGACATTTCCCGATCCCCTGTCCCTCCACCCCCCACTGTGGCCCCAGAACCAGTACAGTTCGGCCTAGAGTGATATCTCCAGGCCCGTTGTGTGGGAGGGACATTTCTCAGCAATCCCTGGTTCCACCCCATGGCCTGAGACCCAGTGCAGCTCAGCCTGTGAGTGAGGGCTCCAGAACTGCCGCACCAGAGGGACGTTTCCCAGCCTTCTGAGGTTCTGGCCCCAGATCCAGCACAGGCTGGCTGATGCAGCACAGCCTACCCAGTGAATAAGAACATCCATTATCCTTTTGGGAGCCCAGCAGACCCACCAAAGACCAGGCCCACCCACCTAGAGAGTGACCTGCCTGAAACGGGAGGGCCGACTGTGGCAAATTCCCAGACCTTTGCCCCAAAGCCAGAAAAGGTAGTGGGAATTTTCACTCCTCGCTCTGCATCCCAGTTCGGTTTGTGCTCACCTGAACAGGGAACCAACAGAGGAGAACCACAGGAACTATAGCAAAAAGGAACTGAGCATAGCAGTTAGATACAGGACAGGCATAACTGGATAATCTCAAACTTAATAGACTGGCAACCAAATCTCATTACACGCTAAAGTTATAGCTGCACCAAAGCTCTACACAAAAGGTCAGAAGTTAGTGCTATACAAAATGACAAGAACAAGGAGAAAAATGCAGTTGCAGGCCTCGAGTACACCAGTAAGGGCAGAGGACACTAGCACAGGTGAAATGTATGAATTAACAAATACAGCAGCAAAGGAACAAAGGTAGAAAGTTATAGAAGAAATCAGACAAGAAGTAATTCCTCAAATTGAAAAAGAAATATCTGAATACATAGTATCTGAAATAAAGAATCAATTCCATAAACATTGGGTGGAAAAAGAATGCTCACCCAGAACAAGTACAGAAAACACCATTCCAGCTAAAATGTATGAATTAACCGTGTCTGAAGAAAAGAAACAACAGCAGAAAGGTCATGAGGAACTCAAGCAGAAATAATTTCTGAAATCAAAAAAGAATCCTTTGGAAAAAAAAAGAACTTTTGGAAATCATAGAATCTGAAATACAGAAACAAGTCCAGAAATAAACAGAGGAAACACAACTTGGAAGAAACTCTGCAAAGAAAGAATTAATAACTACCTCAAAAGAAGGCATAGATACAAAAAGTAGAGGAGAACAGAAATATGATAGATTCTGTTAATGAGCAATACAGAAAAAATTAAACTCATGAAACAAAGTCCAAGAGATATAGAAAACTAAAAATATCAATCGCAAGTCTACAAAACTGTTTGAGTGAAAGCGAAGACAGAGTTTCAGATCTTGAAGATGCTGCTGCAGCTAGTGAAAAGGTTCACTAGTTTTAAGGATCCCTTAAAAACTAAGAGAATGCAGGAAAAAATAATCCATCACCTGCAAAACAATGCCAAGATGAACAATGTGAGATTAATTGGTATCAATGAGAATGATGGAGTCAATACAAATGACATAAAAAGAATCTGGGAAGAAGTAATCACAGAAAACTTACCAAATATGAGGAAACAATCCAATATTCAGTCACCGAAGCATACAGAACACCAAATAACTTCAATCCAAGTAAAAACACACTGAGACATATAATAGTCAACATCCCAGAAATCCAACACAAAAATGATATATTGAAAGATGCTAGAGAGAAGAAGGAGCTCACATTCAAAGGAAAACCTATCAGAATTACAGCCGACTTCTCTACACAAACAATGAAGGCAAGGAGAGCATGGAGCAGAGTTATTCAAGTCCTGTATGAAAAGAAATTCCAGCCCACATTATTATACCCTGCAAAACTCTCAAGTTTGATGGAGAAGTGAAATACTACCACGACAAAAAAACAACTAAAGAATTTCATGATGACAAAGCCATCCCTACACAGATGTTCTAGAGAGAGACCCCAATGACCAAAACTCCATGAATGAGAATGGAAGGAACCCACAAAACAGGACAGACAGTTAAACACAGGATACAAAGTAGTGAACAACACCAGGTAAATATCATGACAAACACAAAACATATTTCAATTATAACCATCAATGTAAACATACTCAATTCACCAATTAAGAGAAATAGACTGGTGCACTGGATTAGGAAACAAAAATCCAACAATATGCTGTATACAAGAAACACACTTAACTCAAAAGGACATTCATAGACTCAGAGTCAAAGGATGGAAAAAAATACCACATGGCCTAGCACCTTAGAAAAAAGCAAGACTAGCAATTCTGTTCTCAGACAGTCTCAACTTCAAACCAAGAATGATCAAATGAGACAAAGAAGTCCACTATATATTGGTCGGGGGGAAAATTCAAGAGCAAGAGGTAACACTCATAAATATCTATGTAACAAACACAGGAACACCCATCTATGTAATGCAAGTCTTAATGGATGTGAAAAATGTAATATCTAAGACCACAATCTTAACAAAAGACTTTAAAACCCTCTTATCTCAAAAAGATGGATCAACCAGACAAAAAATTAGCAAGGAAGCAGCAGAAGTGAACCAGAGCTTTGAACAAATGAAACTGGTGGGCATATACAGAGTGTTCTACCCAACCACAACTGAATATACATTTTTTGTAACTGCACAAGGGTCATTTTCCAAAATAGACCACATAATAGTACATAAGTCATGCATAAGTACGTCCATGAAAATAGAAATTATCTAATGCATATCATCTGACCACAGTGAAATGAAACTGGAAATAAATGACAAAAGAAACCAGAAAAACCTGCTAAATTCATGGAACTAAACAACACCCTATTCAGCAATCAATGGGTCACAAAAAAAAATTAAACAAGAAATTCAACAATATCTACAATTCAATGAAAATTCAAGTACAACTTACCAGAATTTATGGAATCCGATGAAAGCAGTTCTAAGAGGGAAAATCATAGCTATGAACTCACACATTAGGAAAACAGAATGGGAACAAATTAGCACCTAATGTTGCACATATGACAACTAGAAAATGAAGAGCAAATGAAACCCAAGGGGCAAAAATGGGAAGAAATCATAAAGATTAGAGCAGAAATTAACTCAATTGAGGTGAAGAAAACAATTCCAAGAATCCACAAATCAAAAAGTTGGTTCTTTGAAACACTAAATAAAGTTCATCAGCCTCTAGCCAACCTCAACAAAAAGAGACAAGAAAAAATTCAAGCACATGTAATAAGGAATGAAAAGGGTGAAATCACCACAGCCCCAGCAGAAATTCAGAAGATTATCAATAGTTACTTCGAGAATCTTTACACTCACAGAAGACACAGAAGAAATGGACAGAATCTCTGAAAGGTACAAATTACCAAAAACGAATTAAGAAGATATAACCACTCTCAATAAGCCGATAACAGCCAACGAAATACAAAATGTAATAAAAGCCTACCAACAAAGAAATGTCCAGGTCCTGATGGATTCACAGCTGAATTCTACAAGAAATTTATAGAAAATGTAATCCTTACACTTCACATACTCTTCACTGAAACTGAAAAGGAAGAAGTACTCCAAAAATCATTTCTGGAGGCAAGTAATACTGATTTCAAAACCAGGGAAAGACACAACCAAAAAGGAGAACTACAGGCCAATCACCCTCAAGAACATAGATGCAAAAATACTCAATAAAATCCTGGCAAATAGAACGCAGAAAATCAAGAAGATCATACACCATGACCAGGTAGGATTCATCCCACAGATGCAAGGATGGTTCAGTATTCAAATATCTATAAATATAATGCACTATATTAATAGACTGAATTCTAGAAACCACATGATCATCTCAATTGATGCAGAGAAAGCCTTTGACAAAGTCCAACACTCATTCATGTTCAAGGTCCTACAGAAAATTGGAATAGATGGACTCTATCTTAACTTGATAAAAACCATCTATGACAACCCAAAAGCTCATATAATCCTAAATGGGGAAAAACTGAAATCTTTTACTCTTCAATCAGGTACAAGACAAGGATGTCCTCTATTGCCCCTCCTATTCAATATAGTCTTGGAATCCTTAGCAACAGCCATTAGAAAAGAGGGAGAAATAAAGGGAATAAGAATAGGTAAAAAAGAAGTTAAATTATCACTATTTGCAGATGACATGATACTTTACTTAGAAGACCCCAAAAATTCCACCAAGAAACTACTAGAACTGATACAGAAATTCAGTAGCATGGCAGGATATAAAATCAATCCTGAAAAGTCAATAGCATTCCTCTACACAGATAACAAGCACACTGAAAGGGAAACAATAGAAACAGTACCTTTTCCTATAGCATCACGAAAATGAAATACCTTGAAATTAACTTAAACAAGGAAGTCAAAGACCTTTTCACAGAAAATTATAAGAATCTAAGAAAAGAGATTGAAGAAGATTTCAGAAAATGGAAAGAGTAATACTCCATTATATAGAAATACCACATCTTTTTCAACCATTCCTCATGTGATGAGCATCTTGCTTGTTTCCAAGATTTTGCTATCACACATTGTGCTGCTATAAACATAAGTACACATATATCTCTATGATACAATGTATTCAGATCCTTTGGGAAAATTCCCAGTATGGGGATAGCCGGCTTGAATGGGATTTCTAGTCCTACTCTTTTGATGAGTCTCCACACTGACCTCCACAATGGTTGTACCAGTCTACATTCCCACCAGCAGTAGAGAAGTGTTCCCTTTTTCCCACAACCTCTCCAACATTTGTTGTTGGTTGATGTGTTTATGATAGGCATTCAAATGGTATCTCAGTGTTGTTTTTATTTGCATTTCACAGATGGTAGCGATGTGGACATTTTTTCATATATTTATTTGCTTCTTTAATTTCGTTCTCTGAGAAGTGTGTATTTTTCTCAGATGCCCATTTCTGAATTGGGTCTTTAAATTTGAGGGCCCTGTTATATCTTAGTTCCTTATATATTCTAGACAGTAGTCCTCTGTAGGATTGCTTATTAGTTAGGATTTTTTCAAAGTTTGTGGGTTGTCTTTTCACTCTGTTGACAATTTCTTTTGACATGCAGAAGCTCCGCAAGAGTTGATCCCAGTTGTTGATTCTTTCAAGAGCTTCCCGTGCGAAGATATGTTTGTTCATGAACTCTTTACCTACTTCTATGTCTTCAAGATTCCTCCTACTTTCTCTTTCAGGAGATTGAGTGTTTCTGTTTTAATGTTTAGATTTTTAATCCATTTTGACTTTAACTTAGTGCATGGTGATAGAGCTGGGTCAAGTTTTTCTCAGCTATTAAGAATGATAAGTTTGAAGCATTTATACTGAAGTGGATGGCACTTGAACATATACTCATAAGTGAAATAAACCAGACACACATGTGTAAATATCGTATAGTCTCCCTAGTATAAGAAGCAAAAAGCGGAAATACAAAAGGAAACGTACAACAACTAAAATCAATTGAGTCAGATAAGGCAAAGTGAATGGGATATGCTACAGGATTCTAATCAGCTTTTCTTCTGGATGGTTAACAACTTAAGTTCACAAGTCAGAGTTGGAGAAATAGAAGAGCCACAAGGCCAGCCAACATTTTGGTCCTAGCCTTTCAAGGTCAGCGAAGACTCAGGAATAGGAGAACCTGTACTGCAATATCATGAGACTCAGGTGAGCTCCAAATTTTCTGAACAAGGAGATTATAGAGCCACAGAGGAAAGAGATTGAAGTTCTATAGTGTGCCTGGGGAGAGTCACATGAAGAGAAAACTTTCTCTCAAGCTCTCACAGAGAGCAAACTGGTCAAGCATTGGCCGTGACTCATCCACATGGATGACACAGACAAAGGATCAACAGAATAATGTAAAAGACTACAAGATAAACCCTGTGGGGACTTCACTGACCACAAAAGTAATATAAAGTACATGTATGGGTATATAAGTCTTGCTCTATCGAGGCCTTAACCATCCAGCAGAAAAGTATAAAAATGAAGTATACATCGTGGGGCATAATATTAAGCTGAGCTGTAAATGGCTATGGTCGACAACTTCTTTGAGTAACTCACTATTGTCGTAGAATGCTGGACTGTGTTGGAGTGTGGTGTCGAGTTCAAGCACCTAAGTTAGTTGAATGACAATGGAGTGCCCTCCTTTGACAGATGTAGACAAAGGAAGGGGTGTAGAAAGAAAAAATCATGATGTGTGTGTATAGACAGTACAGTTGGGGTAGATAACGTTGTGCTTCTACATAATCTTATGGGAGGCAAGATCTGCTCTAATGGTGGTTGGACAGGATATTATGTCGGCTTCTAGTACTACAGTCATCCACTAGAAAATAATTATTGAATTTTTGATATAATTCAGGTATAAAAAATAAGATAAGTAAGCAGCTACACTCTTAATTTACTGATAGACATCTGCTAAAATAATATCTGTAAATATAATATCATGTGTGTACCTTGTATGATACCAAAACATTATGAAAACAGTTTGCAATGTATTAATTTGTCGAAACTGTTTTGTTAAGGTGTCTTGAAACTGTTTGATTGACATTTGTAGTTCAATAAAATAAATAAATAAATAAATACATACATACATAAATAAATAATAAAACACACATTGTGGGGAAAAAAAAGAAAGAAAATGGAAAGATATTACTTGCTCCTGATAGGAAAAACCAACATCATGAAGATGGCCATATTCCCAAAATTGCTGTACAGATTTAATGAAATCCCTATCAAACTTCCAAAACCATACCTCCCAGACCTAGAGAAATCATTCCTAAAATTTATTTGGAACCACAAACATCCTATAAGTGGAAAGGCAATCTTGACTAATAAAGACAATGCAGCAGGCATCACAATTTCTGACTTGAAATTATACTACAAAGCCACTGTGCTAAAACCAACATGGTATTGGCAAAAAAGTAGACCTGAGGATCAATGGAATAGATTAGAAGGTCAGAAGCATATACAAATACTCTTAGCCATCTGATCTTTGACAAAGGGGCCAAACACACTCACTGGAAGAAAGATAGCCTCTTTTTTTTTTCCATTTATTTTTATTTTATTAAAGTACAAATGTCAATCAGACAGTTTCAAGACACCTTAACCATACAGAGTCGATGAATTAATACATTGCAAACTGTTTTCATAACGTTTTGGTACTGTACAAGGTGCATGCCCGGTTCTGCAAAAAAAAAAAAAAAAACTTTGGGACTGGGGAGATGGCTCAGTAGAATAAGTGCTTCCCTGGCAAGCACAAGGGCCTGAGTTCAATCCCTGGTTCTGCAAAAAAAAAAAAAAAAAAAAAAAAAAGATAGCCTCTTTAATGAATGGTGCTGGAAAACCTGGATCCTACATGCCAAAAATTAAAACTTGAACCAGGTCTATCACCATGCACCAAGCTAAAGTCAAAAGGGATTAAAGATCTAAACATTAAAACAGATGCACTTAATCTCCAGGATAAGAAAGTAGGAGGAATCTTGAAGACATAGGGGTAGGTAAAGGGTTCATGAACAAACATATATTCGCACGGGAAACACTTGAAAGAATGAACAACAGGGATCAACTCTTCTTAAGGAGTTTCTGCATGTCAAAAGAAATTGTAACAGAGTGAAAAGACAACCCACAAATTTTGAAAAAATCTGAACTAATAAGCAATCCTACAGAGGTCTGCTGTCTAGAATATATAAAGAACTAAGATACAACAGAGCCTTCAAATTTAAAGATCCAGTTCAGAAATAGGCATCTGAGATGAATACACACTTCTCAGAGGATGAAATTAAAGAAGCAAATAAATATATGAAAAAATGCTCCACATCGCTAGTCATCTGTGAAATGCAAATAAAAACAACACTGAGATACCATTTGAATGGCTATCATAAACACATCAACCAACAACAAATGTTGGAGAGGTTGTGGGAAAAAGGGAACACTTCTCCACTGCTGGTGGGAATGTAGACTGGTACAACCATTGTGGAGGTCAGTGTGGAGACTTCTCAAAGGAGTAGGACTGGAAATCCCATTCAAGCTGGGTATCCCCCTACTGGGAATTTTCCCAGAGAAACTGAAAAAAAATTGTATCATAGTGATATATGTGTACCTATGTACATAGCAACACAATGTGTGTTAGCAAAATCTTGGAAACAAGCAAGATGTCTATCACATGAGGAATGGTTGAAAAAGATGTGGTGTTTCTATATAATGGTGTATTACTCAGCTTTTAAGAATGATAAGCTTGAAGTATTTATATTGAAGTGGATGCCACTTGAACATATAGTCGTAAGTGAAATAAACCAGACACACATGTGTAAATATTGTATAGTCTCCCTAGTATAAGAAGTGAAAAGAAGTAATACAAATTGAAATGTATAACAACTAAAAACAATTGAGTCTGATAAGGCAAAGTGAATGGCATATGCTACAGTGTACTACTCAGGTTTTCTTCTGGATGGTTAACAACTTAAGTTCACAGATCAAAATTGGAGAAATACAAGAGCCGCAAGGTCAGCCAACATCTTGGCCCTCGCCTTTCAAGGTCAGCGAAGACACAGGCTATAGGAGAATCTGTACTGTAACATCGTGAAACTCACTTGAGTCCCAATGTTTCTGAACAAGAAGATTATGGAAGCACAGAGGAAAGAGATCAAAGTTCTGTAATGTTCCGAGGGAGAGTCACATGGAAAGAAAACTTTCTCTCAGGCTCTCACAGAAAGCAAAATGGTCAAGAATTGGCCATGACTCATCTACATGGCTGACACAGACAAAGGATCTACAGAGTAAGGTACAGTATCACAAGATAAACCCTGAGGGGACTTCACTGACCTCATCAGAAACAAAAGCTACATCTTTTGGTATATAGGTCTTGCTCTACCTAGGTCTTAACCATCCAGCAGAAAAGTATAAAAATGAGGTATACACCGCGGGGTCATACTAATAAGTTGAGCTCTAAATGGCTATGGTCGACAACTTCTTCAGATAACTCACTATTGTTGTGGCATGCTGGACTGTGTTGGATTGTGTTGTAGGGTGTAGGTACCTAAATTAGTTGAATGACAATGGAGTGCCCATCTTTGACAGATGTAGACAAAGGAAGGGGTATAGAAAGGAACAATCATGATGTGTGTGCATGGACAGTACCTTTGGGATAGATATGCCATGCTTCTACATAATTCTATGAGAGGCAAGATTTGCACTAATGCTGATTGGACAGGATATTATGTCGGCTTCTAGTACGATGGACAACCACTAGGAAAATAACAAGGTAGAAAGCATTAATTATTGAATATTTGATATAATTCAGGTATAAAAAGTAAAATACATAAACAGCTATACTCTCCTAATTTACTGATTAGAGACATCTGCTATAATAATGTCTGTAAGTATAATATCATGTATGCACCTTGTACAATACCAAAACATTGTGAAAACAGTTTGCAGTGTACTAATTTATTGAATCTGTCCTGTTAAGGTGTGTTAAAACTGTCTCATTGATATTTATACTTCAATAAAATAAAAAATAAATTTAAAAAAATTCTCTGTTATGCATACAGAAAAGTCTTGAGAGACATTCTAATAATGTTCACCAGGTCATAAATTCACTTACATTAGAAACGCATATTCCTGAGTGGAGGAATGATCATTTCTATGGCTCCTCGGTGTTCCCCACATCAGTGTAGGATCTGCCGCCCAATAAATTAGAAATTTCTCTCAAATCAACATAGCAAGTTGAATACTAACACAAACCTTTCAGCTTATATTTGCTTCTCTAACCACCTTCCTCCTAACTCCCTCATAGATTGCATAAAGCTTGCGTGAGATTCTTAGGCTTCCAGAAACATAATCTAATTCTCCCTTTTCTCTAGAATGCAGGACAAGTTGTGCTGTGATCTAGTGTGTACCTGGCTGCTAAGCACTGGACCGAAGGGCACAAACTTCACAGTACCAACAAACAGCTTGGCCTACTTTAAATCAGTAAAATCTCTTCACTTACATTGTTTCAAAAAAACATCCAGTGCACAAAGTTGGCTTATTACACTTTTTACAAAAAGAAGTTAAAAAAAAAAAAAAAAAAAAAAAAAACCAGAGAAATGAAATTTGTGAAGTTGGCAATTTTGTACCACTCTGAGACTGCACATGGAGAGGAGAGAAAGCAGGGCCTGTCATTAAGCGGCAAGTCACTCTCCAAGAGTGACTGCTTGCAGAGGAAGGAGGGGAAGTCTTAGTTTGAAACCTGGGAACTGTCCATTTATGGTATGTCGGCACCGAGTCAGGCTGTCCAGTGACCCTCCACCATTTGCTCATATGCTGTTCCTAATTTTCCTCAACACCCTGGTATCTCTGCTTAGTTTGCACTAATATAAAGTAGAGCTATCTTGATAACCCAGAACTTCAAAATAGTATTTGCCTTGCATTAAAAATGGGCTAGACGAAATGTTAGGGGAAAAAGCACTGAGACAACCTGTTGGCCAACCGACTGAATAGACACGCCATAAACAAGGATTACATGAATGCCACTGATTAATCCACCTCCCCTCAAATGCACAATGCTGTTCGGGATCTATAGCTGGAGAATCCTGACTCCTTCCTGGACACACAGGTTGGAAAGCACAAGCCATGGGATCTCATGACAAGATTCAGCTCTCTCACTTCTAACAGATAGAGTGGATGGTTCTACAGTGCATTTGGATTTTCCATCATGTCCTATCTCCCCAGGGGGTCATTTCCAAAACCTTCACTCATGCTTCACCTTTTGCTTCATCTCTCTTCTTTAATCACAGTTCACTGTTCCTTCTTTTTGTGGTATAGCACACTGCAACTCAATACTAACTTTTGTTGAAATCAACATGTCAACATAGAACAACAAATTGCAAAGACATGAGAAGACATATTATCAATTAAAATTCTACCTACACCTTCACTATGATCAGAGAAGATGTAATGTGGACTACTCTATAGGAATTAAAATCTTTTATCAGTTTTCTAAAGAAGCTTAGAACATTAAGCCTATCTTCCTATATCCCAAAGGTTTCATTTGAGCCATCTTTTAACAGGTGTGTTCCCAGGGAACACAAACTAATTGCAATTTGGCCAGAAATAATTAAAATGACAATTATTCCCCACCTATCCCCCAAAATATAATGTATTTTTAATTGATCTTGGATTATCCATGCCACACATTTTCCCTTGAGTAGACGATGCAGTGGTAGGTTGTGTGGTAATCTAGCATGGAAAGTATTTCATATTTAGACACAGGTTGAATTACTTCAGAAAGTTAAATTTGCTCTTCTGTTTGCTTACCACACTATAGATTCTCCCCTTGTCCCTTCAAGTAAGCAGCTCCTAATTCCCACCTAAGGAAAGCAATTTGATCAATACTTGGCTTCAAAAATAAGACTTAGACACTGTGACGTTTGGCATCGGCTTTGCTGTTGTCTTAGACCACTTGCTCTTGAGGATGCAGCCTCCATGTCTGAGAGATGCTGGAGCAGCCCCAAGAAGATGTCCATGTAGCAGAGCATTGCTGTGCTGTGATAGCACCGAGTACCAGTGTGCCCAGTGTGTGAAGGAGCCGCGTGAGAGGTGGATACTACAGCTCCATCAGTCTCCAGATGCTGCAGCAGTAGCTGAAGTCTTCACCACGATGTTATGGAAAGGCACAAGGAGAGACCATCAGACAAATGCACTCCTGAATGAACTGTGGACGCACAACATAAAGTAAGTTGCAACTGTTTTTTTCTTACCTTGATGAGACTCATGGAGTGTAGTACATAAATACAATCAATTTTGATCTGAGTTACCAGAATTATCTTGCTGTCCATCTGAGGATGTTTCTTTTTTTAATATTATTTGTTTATTTGTTTATTTATTTATTTATTTGGTACAGGATCTCACTATGCAGCTTGGACTTGCAGTGATGCTCCTGTCTCAGCCTCTCCAGCACTGAGCTTACAGGCATGTGTCACCATGCCTGGTTACATTGGCTTTCACGGCACATCCAGGACTCCAGGGTCAGCACAGCATGCAGTACTGGGGATCAAACCCAGGTCCTTGAGCTTGCCAGGCAGGTGCTTAGTCTGCTGAGCTAGCTTCCCAGCCTGAGCGTGCTTCTTTCTGTCCTGGATTCTCACTGCCTTCTTACATCATAAAAAATAGGGAAGCACAGATGTGTCTGCCTACCAATCAGGAGGTGGCACTGACCTGTGTACCGTCTCACTGTTTATCTCCATCTCAAGAGAAGAAATTCACACAAACCATTATCTTTGCAACTCTTTGTGGCATTGAGGATTGAACAAAGGGTCTTTCCATTTAGCTCCATCCCCATTATTTTTTATAGCTAATTTGAGACAGGACATTCTAAGTGGCTGACTGCCAACCTTCTATCCTCCTGCCTCAGCATCTCAGAACACTAGGATCACAGTTTATTTTATAATTTCTCTGCTGTTACATTCCTCCTTAAAATACACTTTCAAATCCCTTATTTTCAACAAACAAATATATAGATGAAATCTGCTATGTATCAATTAACATATTTCCAAAACAGTTTTAAACATACTAAGAAAGTCATTCTTACCTTTATTCCATGAAAAATATATATATATATTTATAAATATATATATATAT